>CM038143.1:456931958-457133353 GCA_021437245.1 Aegilops speltoides | reverse complement strand
ATGGTTTGATATGGGGAAGGAAGGGTCTCCGGCGGGCCGCGTGGTAAACCCTGCCGGCGGGGAGGCTACCACGCCCGTGCACAAGTTGGAAGTCTTGAGGTACCCCTACCTTAGTCACAACGGAGGTTGGAGCCCCGGGCACTGGGCCACCTGCGGTGCCAGTATTTGTTGGGCGGGGCCCAAAAGCGATCACTGCGAAGCACTGCCTTGCGACCCATGGTAGCGCGCGAATCCACTTTCTCGCCTCTGCCGTATCCCCATGCCAGCCGCAGCGTTGATTCTTGACGTCGTGGGATGGGGCGTGCCCACGTTCTTTAATAGGAAGGCGAGGCGCCCCCACTTCCCCATAAGCGAGAGGCAGGGTGGTTCCCTCTCTTCGCTCTCATTGCATCTTCTTCCTCCTCCAGAGATCCCCTTTGCGCTCCGCCTCCGCATCTCCTCCGCCGTCTCTTGCGTCTGCGGCGCCGCCGGACTCTTCGTCCTCCTTCCCTCGCCGCCTCCGCCATGGCCCCGAAGGCCGGGAAGGGGAAGGCGGAGAAGACCAAGAAGGAGAAATCTGAGCAGGCGGCGAAGCTTGCCTGCTCGCGGAGCGGAATGTAGATCTTCCGCTTGTGGCTCGGCGTGAGGAACTCTGGAACAAATATTACCTAGTGCAGGCCAAGAAGACCCGAGCGCATCCTCGGACGAGCTCATCCGGCTGCCACTAAGGACAACTACCCGGCGGGTACTATTTCTTGCAGCCTTCTTCCATTCTGACCTTTGTCCTCCATTTTCTGATTTCTTCTGTGACATCATGCACACATACGGCTTCCACCTTCTTGACTTCACCCCCAACGCCATCCTCACAATGGCGGTTTTCGCGCACATGTGCGAAAACTTCATAGGAATACACCCAAATGTAGCGCTGTTTAGGCACTTCTTCACTCCTAGAGGCGAGGCCGGCGCCCCCTCTCGGAGGAATTTCTTGGGTTTTAAATGCACGAGAAGGAGTCTTACTTGCGGGGGAGCTCAGCGGCAAGTGGGAAGAATAGCATCTTGTTGGTGCTGGATCGTTGAAGGCGAGCGCAGCACTTCACCGCGCCAGCACAACTCCCATCGTCTTGTGGCGGTGGCTGGAAGCGAGCTGGATCCAGACGGACGTCAAGCTCAGCGTCGCCCTCATCCGGATTCTTCGTCTTGAGCAACAAAAGTCTGCTGCATTGCAGGTAGGCGCGGACTTCCTCCGCCACCTCATCGCCCCTCTCCAAGGCAGGGAAAAGGCCGGCTGGGAGTGCGGGCTCCATGAGGATATAATGAGGCTGCGCCCGGGCTGAACTTCAACTTCACGGCGCTGGAGCTGAGGGGATGGTCAGGAACTCTTTAAATATGACCCGGCCCATCCAGTGGTTCAGACCTCCCGGGAGTGGTGCCCTCTGCTGCAACACAGCTCGGGATCGTCTTTGCGCCATGATGCGAGTGTGATTCGCCTGGCGTGGACCGCGCGTGGATTCCGCCCGATCCATCGGTCATCCTCAGCTTCTTGACAACCTTGAGGAGGTGGCGAAGAACAAGGATGACATCAAAAGCATCTGCGGGACACCACCGACCAAGAGCTCGCATACATAGCTTTCGGGCTGAAGAGGGCGCGCAGCCGCAGCGGCGGGGATTTTGGATATACACGATGAAGCGGAGGCTGCGGAGGTGTCTGCCAGCGGAGGCGGAGATCTGCAGACTGCTGCAACTTCCTCGGCCAGCTCGCCGGGGTCCCCTCTCGAGGCACTCCGGGATCCCGGAATCGCGCCGAGGCAGCGGCAAGAAGGTGGCGCTGCGGAGGAACAGGCGTCGCAGAAGCGAATCGCGCCGGAGGGAAGCGGAGGTGCCCGAGGGAAGGGGCACATGCAGCGAGCGGCTGAGCCTAGCGAGCCGACGCCGAGGAGGAGGAGGAGGACGCCGAGGCCGCCGGGAGGCTGGCGGGTCCACGGATCTCACGCCGGCGACCTTTCCTCGTCGTGGAGACCTCCCGCCCAGCAAGCCCTAGGCGTTCTCCACTGCAAGCGCCTCCGCAAGCGGCGGCCAGGCGGGCGCGAGCCCCGGCAACAACCAGCTTGCCGGGCAGCGCAAACTTCCCGGGGAAGCCAAGCTGTGCCGAGGACCGCCAAGCGCCCTAGGGAGTCTTCGCCTCCCGCTCCTCGCGCCGACGCGCCCCAGGTGGAGTATGACTTCTCCGCCTTGAGCGAAGACGACGAGGAGGAACAGGAGTAAGTATCCGAGATCTTCATCTTCTCAAATTCCGCCTTGATTATTGCTGGAGCTAATCTTGTTTCTTGCTTTGATTTCAGGACCTTGGCGGAGCGGGCGGCGAAGAAGGCCAAGGTGCCCGTGGTCGAAGTCGTGGACGACTCGCCCGCCGCGGCGACCGGGGATGTGCCGGAGCCAAGCTTGTCGGACCCGAGAGCTGTTCCGAGGAGCAGCCCCAGCGCAGCCCAGCGTAAAGTCTGGGTTACGCACTTCGCCGGACGTGTTTGAAGATTTTGGTCTTGTACTAATGCCTTGATGTTTTTGTCTTGGCTTGTGCGGAGGTGGAGCCACAGCGGCGGGAGGCGTCTGGAGGTCGCCTCCGAGAGCCGCAGAGCCCGCCGTCCCGCCAAGGTCGAACTCCCGGCAAGGGAGGCGCTCCGCCAAGGCGGGTACTCCGCCAAGGCGAGTACCCGCCAAGCGAGCAGCCCAGCGACCCACTCCGTAAGGCGAGCTCCCGCGAAGGAGCCGCGGCAGCGGCGTCCGCCAAGGTAGGTTCTGCAACTTTGTCTTCTTGGCGTTGTCTCTTTTGGATATTTGCTTGAACTTCTTTTGCTTTTCTTCTTCTTCTAGATCCTCCTCCCCGAGCAGATGGAGCGAAGTCATCGTCATTGAGGAGGAGGGCCTTTCGGCGGCGGCAGCGCCCTGTCGCCGAGACGGCGGGAGCCGCCGGGCCAAATCGCGAGAGACCGCTCCGGCTGCGGACGCAGCGTGGCGGGGAGGGGGCAGCGACCGCCACTGCCGGCCGGGCTGGCGGGAGCACCAAGTCTGCGCCCGGTCGCCGCCCTCCGTCGGAGAAGAGCAGTCCGGCTACTACTTGAAAGCCCCAGCGGCGTCTTCATCCAGTGCCGTGGGGCTCTTCGTCGCGAGCTCCAGCGGGCTGAGGCCTTTGATGGGGAGGTCCTCGCCTCCGCGGGCTTGAAGATCGTCGAGGGGCCCGGCGGGAGCAACGGGCCCGAGGAGGAGAAGCTACTTCACCAGCTCCTGGCCCTTTATCGGGCCAGGCAGGCGAAGCTCGCTTCCCGGGAGGCCCTCGTCGCCAAGGCCGCCGAGGAGATGGAGAAGCGTGCGGCGGAGCTCAGCACCGCCAACCAGGCCGCCCTCCGCGAGGTGGCGGAGAAGCGTGAGCAGCTCGCCGGGGAATACCAAGAGTGGTTGCTAGAGAAGGCTGAGGCCGAGGAGCAGCAGCGGCTCGCCGGGGTGGAGCTTTCCCGGCGAGAAGGAGAACTTGCCCAGCTGAAGGCCAACCTCGACTCCCACGAGGAAGACCTTGCCGCTCGGGAGCAGGCCCTTGGCGAGGCGAAGGGCCGAAACCGCCCGCGGCTGCCGTGGAGACCGCCAAGGAGGAGCTTGCCGCCAGGTCGCGCAGCAGGTGGAGGAGTTCTTGAAGGCGGCGTGAGAAGGTCGCCACGCTCAACACGGAGGCGAGAAGGGCGCCCACACCAACTCGGAACTCAGGTGCGGCTTTCCAAGAAGGCGGCGAGTTGAAGGCCGCCAAGGACTCCATCGAGGATATTGAGCTGCAAGTCTCGGCCTTTGAGGGACTCGCTCGGCGCCGCCGGGATCGGAGACCAAGTTGAAGGAGGAGCTCCATGAGGAAGCGAGTCTTAGCGGACAGCGCCAAGCAAAGCAGCCGAGCACTTCCGCCGTACCGTCGAGTTATGGACCGAGGACTTGGTGTCTTGTCGTCCGACATTGACCAGGAGCTCTGGCTGGCTGAAGTGGAGCATCTCATCTACTCCCGGATCCAAATCTCCTCAGCGCCAAGCTCAGCCTCTTCTTGAGGGGATCGCGCCGGCCCTTGCAAATCTGCGGAAGAAGATCCCGCAACTTCGCCGAGGAGACTCGCCCGGCTGTCTTGGAGGAACCATGGGCGTGTCTTGTGAAGATTGTATACCGCAATCCGGCATAAACCTCACCGCGTTCTTCGCAGCTTGCCGCCGGCGAACATGGAGGCTCTGAAGGAGCAGGTCGCCCACATCATCGCCAAAGTGAACAAGATCTCCAGGGTGGAGGGCGACCACGTAGACTAGGCCTCCTTTATCTTTATCTCTTTTTGTTGCTGCATAGGGTGTTATGAACTCATTAATCATCGCGACAAGTTATTCCTTGCTAGATATTATCTTTATTTTGATCAATAGATGCAGTGTTATATCCCTTGTTCTGATCCTCAACTTTGTATGCTTCAACCCTACGCTTCTAGGGAACTTGCCGGCAAGGGGTCCTTGCATTGCGCTTGAGTGCTGAACTTCGAAGCAGCCCGCTGGCCAAGGTCTTACCGGCAAGCAACCTTTCTGTGACTAGTCATAGCAGCACCTAGCTTGCTGAGCGGACTCGAAAGCGAAACAAAGGCGCGGCACTTGTCGCAGCTCACTTAAATCGTTGGCGTGCTCGAAAACAAGATAAGGGTGCGGCTATCCACGAGTAGGTTCCTCCGCGCATGGAGTTTTCCGTACAAAGTGTGGTTGTTCAAGGAAGACAACTTAAAATTTAAAAATTTGAACTGCTCAAATTCTAATAACTTAGCTTTAAGTGATCATGCGTTCTCCGGCAAGCTTCTCTTTCTTGAACAGCACTTGGTTCGTCCTCCATTTCCTTCCCGGCAAACTTGTGCGCGAGAGCGTTCATACGCTTAGAGGCAAGGAAAAGAAGAGGGAAACAAGTATATGGCCTTCGGCATGCTATTGCTTACGGATATGTGTATCGCACAAGAGATGCCAAATAACACATGCAAATAGCAAAGAAAAGCACGAGAAAGGCAACTAAGCGCAAAACACGAAACTTTCTTGATGCCTGGTCTGCGCCCGGCTTTGTACAAAGGGTTACATGCAACAATGGCAAAGCTTGTACAAAAGGTGGTTGCGGGCGGATCACGGCAACGCGCGCTTTATGGGTGAAACTTGCGAAGATGCTCTATGTTCGGGAGTTGCTCACGGTAAGCCTTCTTCGGTCTCGGGCGGACAGCGCGGGCCTCGTGACTTGTCTCACCCGATAAGGGCCTTCCCGCCGGCGTCAACTTGTTGGAATTCTTGGCGGACTGAACACGCGAAGAACAAAGGTCGCCTTCCTCGAGACTCTGGCTTTGACCTTGCGGCTATGGTAGCTGCGCAAGGCTTGCTGGTATCGAGCAGCTCGTCTGACAACACAGGCGTCCCTCCTCAAGGAGCAATCGTCATCTTGCGCGATTGCTCTTGCTCGAGCTCATCATAGCGAGCACTCGAGGAGATCCGTATCTGAGTTCCGTGGGGAGAAGCGCCTCTGCTCCATAGACTAGTGCAAAAGGTGTCCGTCGGTGGCTCGATTCGGTGTCGTTACGATTGACCAAAGAGCCGCGGAAGCTCCTCTATCAATTTCTTCCGCACTGCGCGCTTTGTCGAAAGTTCTTGTCTTGAGTCCGCAGCACTTCAGATGGCCCTCTCCGCTTGACCGTTGCTCCTCGGGTGAGCAAGCGAAAGCAGACCTTAGCGCCAAGGTCTTGGGCGTCTTGCATGAAGGTGCGACTAGTGAATTGTGTACCGTTATCGGTGATAATCTGTTAGGGATCGAAGCGGCACACAATCGATCTGAAGAACTTGACCGCTGATTGTCTTGTCACCTTTCTCACCGGCTCCACTTCGGCCACTTTGTGAACTTGTCGATTACTACGTACAAGTACTCAAAGCCCCCGACAGCGCGGGGGAAGGGGCCGAGGATATCGAGCCCCAGACCGAGAAGGGCGGGACAAAGGATTGTTTGGAGAGAGCTGGCTGATGAATCCGCTTTGCATGGGCTGCACGCTTCACACTTGGTTACTAGTGCGATTGCATCTTGGAGGCTTCTTGCCAAAGAACCCTTGCGGAAAGCTTTCGGCAAGCGCCCTTGCGCCAATGTGGTGGCGCATATGCCTCCGTGTATTTCCGCCAGCAGCTTACATCCATCTTCCACGGAGATGCACTTGATCGACACCATTGAGCCTTCTTACATGCAGCTCGTTATCCACGAACTGGTACATACTTGACTGTCTGGTTATCTTCTCTATTTCTTACGGGTCGTCGGGAAGTTCTCCGGTTTGCGAAAGCAGACGTCTCTGCGCCCATGCCGGAGCTTGGGGCTCAGCGGCAAGGACTAAAGGCATGAGGGCAGCTGCGGGAACCTTAGCTTCTCGGCAAGAACCTCAGCTCTGCGGGCTGAAGGTCCCCGCAAGCTCGCCGGCGAGGCTTGTCGGGAACACTTGCTTCAACTGTCTGAGATCCGAGGATCCGCGAGGAGCAAACTGTTCCTCGGTGTTACGATCGTTGATCTTGGGGACCTTGGCGGCGGCCTCGGGGAGACCCGCCCGGCAAGTAGTCGCCGGAGACCAACTTTCTCTTCTTGGACTGCCCAATTGGCGTGGACGGATGGTTGAGTCAGCTTGAGCAAGAAGGTTCCGGTTCCTGAGTAACTTCATGAAGCACACTTTGAAAGGCCATCTGCGATTTCATTACGAGCTCTCGGGGCGTGCTCCATCTGTAAGCCTTCAAAGCGCTCCTCAAGCTTCCTCACTTCATCGACATAAGCTTCCATCAAAGGGCTCTGATAGCTCTTGTTAACTTGCCGGACCACCAAGCGAGAATCTCCCGCACAATCAACTTCACGATCCCAAGTTGGCCGCAATTCCAGGGCGGCGAGCAAACCTTCATATTCAGCGGTGTTGTTTGTCGCTTGCTCCCTTGGAAGTGCATTTGGATAACATACTTGAGGTGCTCTCCGGTGGGCGCGATGAGTACCACGCCGGCACGGCGCCTTGCAGCGAGAAGGCACCATCAAAGTACATTACCCATTCACTTGTCGCTTCTTATGCAGGTGTACTTGTTTCTTGAACTTCTTCATCAGCGTTGGGGTCCACTCTGCTATAAATTCTGCCAAAGCTCGGCTCTGTATGGTTGAAGTACTTTCAAACTTGAGTCCAAAGCTCGACAGCTCAAAGTGCC
The DNA here is from genome assembly GCA_021437245.1 of Aegilops speltoides. Taxonomy (NCBI): domain Eukaryota; kingdom Viridiplantae; phylum Streptophyta; class Magnoliopsida; order Poales; family Poaceae; genus Aegilops; species Aegilops speltoides. The sequence goes on along the minus strand of CM038143.1, from coordinate 457,126,130 downwards.
CACTCAGCGATCCTGCCTGTTTCCGGGTTGTGCAATATCCTCTTGATGAAAGCGAGTGACCTTTGTTATCTCGTGTGCACAGAAGTAATGGCGCAGCTTTCTCGAGGCCATGAGGAGACCGAAAAGCAACTTTTGCACACGGAGTATCTTGATCTAACCCCACGGAGAAGGGAACTTACAAAATACACCGGGCGCTGCACCATCTTCTTCCGCACCTCATCACATTCTGTGAGTCGTCCTTGTCGGGGCGGAGCTTGTCGGAGCAGCCCCACAGCTTGTCATTGGACTCGCTTGCGGTGGTGTAGCCTCCTCGTCGGACTCCTCTCCGCTACTAGCAGCACTAACCACCTGGTTGGTTGCCGCTAGGTACAAAGCAACAACTTCTCCTGTGGTCTAGGTGCGACAAGTATTGGAGTGGAGGATAGGTACCGTTCAAATCCTGCGGCGCTGCCTCCGCTTCGGAGTCCACTTCATGGGACCTGCCTTCTTCAAGATTTTGAAGAAAGGTAGGCGCGTTCGCAGACTTTGAAATGAACCTCCGAGGGCAGCCACACAACCTGCAAGCCTTCGACATCCTTGACTCGCCGGGGCTTGATCTGCTCAATGGCTTTAATCTTGTCGGGGTTGGCTTCAATCCCCTCGTGACACAAAGAACCCGAGAAGTTTGCGGAGGGACTCCAAAGGCGCACTTCTCGGGGTTCAACTTTGTCTGTATCTTGCGAGTTTCGAAATGTCTCTTCCGGATCTTGAATCGGCGTATCCTTGCTCTTGCTCTTCACCACGATATCATCCATGTAAGCCTCTACATTTACGTGGATCGTGGCTCAAAAGCGGTATACACTACCCTTGCGAATGTTGATCTTGCATTCTTGAGTCCAAATGGCATGCGTATGAAGCAATAAGTGCCACATGGGTGATAATATGATCTTCTCTTCATCCTCTTTGGCCATAAAGATCTGGTGATAACCTGAGTATGCATCAAGAAAGCAGAGTAGCTCACATCCGGCAGAACACGGAGAAGCTGCCCGCCACGAACACCTATGGGGCCGGGGCCCCTTGTCTATGCGGTACGAGGGCGGAGGGAGCACAGAGAGCAGATCGTAGCGAGCACGCGGGCAGTCTTTACCCAGGTTCGGGCCGCGACGGACGCGTAAAACCCTACTCCTGCCTTGGTTTGTATTGAGCTCGGGAGCTTGAAGAGCTACAGTAGCAGCTACACCGAGCGCGAGGGTTGCAAAGGATTCGAACCTCCCTCACGTTGTGCATGGGCCTCCTTTTATAGTGCAAGGGGTCACCGACAGGTGTCAACGTAGGAGAAAGGGGTAAAAATGTAAAAGAGGTGGTAGTTGGAACAGTGCGGGAACAGTGAAGCTACAGTGCGTGAACAGTGGTCTCTACCTACTTTGACAGTGGGGGACAAGGGCATTTAATGCCCGTCGCCGTCGACCCCAAAATCTCCCGCCCTTGTGTCTCCGTCCGCCACGGCGATGGATCCACCACCGTGAAGTGCCACCGTGTCCCCCAGGCTGCACAGCCATCCGCCACGCGTCCCTGGGAAGGTCCCAGGGCGACGCGTGGGCTGATGAGCTGGAGCGCGGGCACACAGCGCAATTCTCCCGGCAAGCACCTTGCCGGGTCTTGACTTTGCCGGGCCCGGAGCTTGCGGGCTCTGTAACTTGTCGCTCCCGGGCCCTCGCTGGGTATATAGCGCCGAGGCGTGTCTTCTCTGATGTAGTCTTCTATTCTTCCTGGCGAGCTCCTCTCGCGAGAGGCCTTGCGTGAGTGATGTAACTTTGAGCACAGGCGGCCTTCCGGCAAGCTCCGCTTGCCGGGGTCTCGATCTTCTGTCTTGTATACTTTGTCTTTGAGTGGCTTGATATGGAGCAGGAAGGTCTCCGGCAAGCACGTGGTAAACCCTGCCGCGGGAAGCTGCAACCGCCCGTGCACAAGTTGGGGTACTGAGGTACCCCTACCTTAGTACATCCGACAGAGCCCGGGCTGGGCCACACACTGCAGTGCGAGCGCTGTTGGGCCAGGCCCAAAGCAGTCTGCAGACGCGCCCACGGCGCGCCAAAGATGTCGGGGAAGCTGCCCGCCACGAACACCTATGGGGCGGGGCCCCTTTGTCATCTTGATGCACGAGGCGGAGGGAGCACGAGAGAGCAGATCGTGCGAGCAGCAGGCAGTCTTTACCCGAGTTCGGGCCACGACGGACGCGTAAAACCCTACTCCTGCCTTGGTTTGTATTGAGCTCGGGGCTTGAAGAGCTCTGAGAGCAGCTACACCAGCCGAGGGTTGCAAAGATTGAACCTCCCTCACGTTGTGCATGGGCCTCCTTTTATAGTGCAAGGGTCACCGGCAGGTGTCAGCGTGGGAGAAAGGGGTAAAAATGTAAAAGAGGTGGTAGTTGGAGCAGTCAAGGGAACAGTGAAGCTACGGTCGTGAGCAAAGTGGTCTCTACCTACTTTGACGATGGGGACAAGGGCATTTAATGCCCGTCGCCGTCGACCCCAAAAGCTCCGCCCTTGTGTCTCCGTCTCGCCACGGCGATGGATCCACCACGTGAAGTGCCACCGTGTCCCCAGGCTGCCTGACCATCCGCCACGCGTCCACAGGAAGGTCCTGCGGCAGCGTGGGCTGATGAGCTGGGCGCGACACACTGGCGCAATTCTCCGGCAAGCACCTTGCGGGTCTTGACTGCCGGGCCGGGGCTTGCGGGCTCAGTAACTGTCGCTCCCCTATCCACGGGTAGGTTGCTTGCGGTAAGACCTTGGCCAGCAGGCTGCTTGAGTTCGACACTCGGCGCCATGCAAGGGCCTTGCGGCGGGTTCCCTAGAAGCGTGGGGTAAGCGTACAAAGGGTGTAAAGTAGAGGGTGTAACATAGCAAGCCCTGCCGTGAGATGCCCTTCGCATGAGAAACTTGTCGCGGAGGAGCCAACTCGTGGCTAAGTTGCGCCCTCGATTCGCTTTCGAGTCGCTCCAGCGATGAAGCGCGCGCTGCAACTAGCCCGAGAAGGTTGCTTGCGGAGGCAACACCGCCAACGAGACTGCTGATGTCCCGCGACTCAAAGAAGCGTGTTCGCGCGGCAAGCTCCCGAGGCGTGAAGTATAAACCTCTGAAGGGCAAGGCACGACATCGTATTGCAAAGTCGCATACAGAGAGGATTTATATACATATACGTGTAAATAATGAAACTATTGCAGACCTATCTTAGCTGTTTTCATGGCTGGAATTACAGCAACAAGGAGAAACCGATGAGCACACACCACACTGGATTTTGGCGGAGCCGAGTTGCGAGGGGCTGCGAGTGCCAAGAGTTCCTCCCGGCAAGTTAAGTCGCGGGGCTGCGCCAGATAAGTTTTTCATCCTCGTCATGCATCCTCTCATGGACCGGGGAAAGCGGGGCTGTGTCCTTGAACGAGCGTGTCTTGTAAAACCCATGCGCGGAGGAGCAGTCGTGGCCCGCTTCGCCCTTGGTTTGTTTCCGAGTCCGCTCAACAAACACAAGTGCGCTGCCCGCACCCTTATCTTGTTTTCGAGCACGCTCAACGATTTAAGTGAGCTGCGACAAGTGTCGCGCCCTTGTTTCATTTTCGAGTCCGCTCAACAAGCTAAGTGCGTTGCGACTGGCCCGGCAAGGTTGCTTGCCGGAAGCATCACCGCCAGCGGGCTGCTGATGTCCCGCACTCAGCAAGCGTGTTCGCGCCGGCAAGCTCCCCGAGGCGTGGGATGGGAACATACAAGGCACGTAAGTCAAGTAAAAGACTCGATCAGACAAGCATTCCCTCTTTTCATTAAAAACATCCCGATTTAGTACAAGTCCACAGAGGATGAAAAACATGATAGAGAGGATTACATATTTCAAATATAACTAAGGCCCAAAGGCTTACAAATTGAAAGATAAGATGCCCGTAATCCCTCTCCCGTTTCTCTGTTCAGGAGTTCAGGAGGTAGGTCAAGGAGGACCCGGCAAGAGAAGCTTGCCGGGAAGGGCAAAAAGGGCGCCTAGGAGAGCTACGGGCGCCAGAAGACACCAAGAGAACTTCCCGGGGGCCGGCCAGGAGCTTAGCGGAGACGGAGGCGCCGGAGGCAGAGCTTGAAGACAAGGTGGTGGGACGTCGGCCTTGCCGAGGCTCCTCGCCCTCGTACTCGATTTGTGGCCTTGCCGCCACCCCTCTTCCTCTTAGTAGCCTCCCACGCCAGCCGCCCAAGGAGGCGGCCCCGGGGAGTTGAAGGCGGCGACCGGATGATGGGGTCGCCGGTGGCCATGAGGCAGCATCCAGCGCCTAGTCGGACCCGCCATCCTCGTCGCCCGGCTGTCGCTCCCCTCCTCGTCACTCTCGCTCGAGGAGGGACCTTCGCATCGGAGGAGCTGTCCACACAGCATCTCGCCGGGTCCCGGAATCCCGAAGACCTTGGCGGCGAGAAGGTCGCCCTCCATTAACTTGAAATGGAGGGTAAACCCCGCCGTCAAGCTGTGGATGCGGGCGACGTCTTCCACCCTCGGTCAAGTACATCACGCGGGGCTGGGGACACGACACTCACTCGAGTGCCGCTGATCCCACAGCCCTCATGCGCAACTCCATCACCTCGGGCGGATCCGGTTCCATCGCGCATGAACGCAGCCGGGCGGCGCCGGAGGCGGCGACAGGCGCTCGGCGCAGCTTGATGAAGAACTCCGAGGATCGTCTCAGTATGGACCGCCTCGAGAAAGGAGCCGCGGAGGAGGCGGGGAGGCGATCGCCACGACCGCCTCTCCCGACCGCCTCGACCACGCCCTCGGCCTCGTCGCGGCCTCGCCCCTCCCTCTCCCCTCGTGGCGGCTCCGCCGCCAGGTCTTGGATAGGGAGAAGTGCGCTGCCTGGAGGCGACCCTCGCTGCAACCATTGAAGAACTAGGATTTCCTCCTTCCATGGCAGAAAGAAGAACGGAAGCTGAAGACGAAGGGAGAAGAGGAAGTGTGAGAGCATTGTGCTCCCCTTCCGCCCTTTTTAAAGGGCGAGGTGGGGGCTCAACCGCCCTGCCCGGCCAATCGAGAAGCGAGGAGGGCAGAGGAGCGGGGCCGACTCGCCATCTCCGCCCGTGACGGCTCGGTCTCCCACCTTCGCCGCCCACGACCCCCATGCATGAGGGCCGCGTGGCGAAAAAGCGGGGCCGGAGCGACGGGTGAAGTGACATCGCCCTGCACCACGATCACGGGGGTGGATGCCCTAAAGACCGACGCGCCGCCCGCGTCTCCCACGCCGCAATCGACGGCGTCTTGAATTCTGAGGATGCGGCGGATGCGGAAGTGGATTTGCGCGCCGTGGGGCGCGTGCCCGTGCTTGTTTTGGGCTGGCCCAACAGCGCTCGGCAGTGTGTAGCCCAGCCGGGGCTCTGTCGGTGTACTAAGGTAGGGGTACCTCGGTACCCCAACTTGTGCACGGCGGTGGCAACTTCAGCGGCAGGTTTACCACGTGCCGCCGGAGACCTTCCTGCCCCATATCAAACCATTCAAAGACGAAGTATACAAGACGAAGATCGAGACCCGGCAAGCGGAGCTTGCCGAAGGCCGCTCGAGCTCAAGATTACATCATAGAAGACACGCCTCGGCGCTATATGCGTCGGCGAGGGCCCGGAAGCGACAAAGTTCTGAGCCCGGCAAGCTCCGGGCCCGGCAAAGTCGAAGACCCGGCAAGGTGCTTGCCGGAGAGTTCTGTGTGTGCCGCGCTCAGCTCATCAGCCCACGCGCCGCCACGGTGCCTTTCGTGGATCGCGTGGCGGATGGTCTGTGCAACTGGGGACACGGTGGCACTTCACGGTGGTGGATCCATCGCCGTGGAGACGGAGACGCAAGGCGGGAGCTTTTGGGGTCGACGGCGACGGCATTAAATGCCCTTGTCCCCCATCACAAAGTAGGTAGAGACCCTTGCTCATGCAATTGTAGCTTCACTTTGTTCCGACTGCTCCAACTACCACCTCTTTTACATTTTACCCCTTTCTCCCACGTTGACACCGTCGGTGACCCCTTGCACTATAAAAGGAGGCCCATGCACAACGTGGAGGAGGTTCGAATCCTTTGCAACCCTCGCGCTCGGTGTAGCTGCTACTGTAGCTCTTCAAGCTCCCGAGCTCAATACAAACCAAGGCAGGAGTAGGGTTTACGCGTCCGTCGCGTCCGAACACAGGTAAAGACTGCCCGCGTGCTCGCTACGATCTGCTCTCTGTGCTCCCTCCGCCCTCGTACCGCACAGACAAGGGGCCCCGGCCCCATAGGTGTTCGTGGCGGGCAGCTTCTCCCCCGACAGTCAGGGGAGCCACGAGGGCCCCACGAGGGTGGAGGGCGCGCCCAGGGGGGGTGGGCGCGCCCCCCTACCTCGTGCCTTCCTCATTTCTTTCTTGACGTGGACTCCAAGTCTCCCGGGTTGCTTTCCTTCCAAAAATAACTTCTCTAGTTGATTTCGTTCCGTTTTGACTCCGTGTGATATTCCTTTTCCTCGAAACAGTAAAATAGGCATAAAACAGCAAATCTGGGGTGGGCCTCCGGTTAATAGGTTAGTCCCAAAAATAATATAAAAGTGGATAATAAAGCCCAATATTGCCTAAAACAGTAGATAAAGTAGCATAGAGCAGTCAAAAATTATAGATATGTTGGAGACATATCAAGCATCCCCAAGCTTAATTACTGCTCGTCCTCGAGTAGGTAAATGATAAAAAAAATTGATGCGGAGTGATACTTTGGCATAATTTCAATGTAAATCTTCTTAATTGTGGTATGAATATTCAGATCCGAAAGATTCAAGACAAAAGTTCATATTGACACAAAAATAATAATACTTCAAGCATACTAATCAAAGCAATCATGTCTTCTCAAAATAGCATGGCAAAAGAAAGTTCATCCCTACAAAATCATATAGTTAGGCTATGCTTCATTTTCGTCACACAAAGATGTTCCCAACTTCTATACCCCCGATGACAAGCCAAGCAATTGTTTCATACTTAAATAATCTCAAACTTTTTCAACCTTCACGCAATACATGAGCGTGAGCCATGGATATAGCACTATGGGTGGAATAGAATATGATGATGGGGATTGTGTGGAGAAGACAAAAAAGGAGAAAGTCTCACATTAACGAGGCTAATTAACGGGCTATGGAGATGCCCATCAATTGATGTCAACATGAGGAGTAGGTATTGCCATGCAACGGATGCACTAGAGCTATGAATGCTCAACAAAATAAAACTAGTGGGTGTGCATCCAACTCGCTTGCTCATGAAGACCTAGGGCATTTGAGGAAGCCCATCGTAGGAATATACAAGCCAAGTTCTATAATGAAAAATTCCCACAAGTATAAAAAGATAACTTATGAGACTCACTACATGAAGAACAAGGTGCTACTTTGAAGCACAATATATGAGACTCACTATATGAAGAACAAGGTGCTACTTTGGAGCACAAGTGTGGAAAAAGAGATAGTGGCATTGCCCTTTTTATTTTTTATTTTTTATTGGGTCTTTTTTTTCTTTTTGCCTTTTCTTTTTTTTGGGCCTTTTTTGCCTTTCTTTTTTTGGGCAATGCTCTAATAATGATGATCATCACACTTTCATTACAACATATGAATTACAACTCGAAACTAGAACAAGATACGACTCTATATGAATGCCTCCGGCGGTGTACTGGGATGGTGCAATGAATCAAGAGTGACATGTATGAAAAATAATGCATGGTGGCTTTGCCACAAATACGATGTCAACTACATGATCATGCAATGGCAATATGACAAAAGTAAAGTATGTCATGATGATGATGATGGAAGTTTCATGGCAATATATCTCGGAATGGCTATGGAAATGCCATAATAGGTAGGTATCGTGGCTGTTTTGAGGAAGATATAAGGAGGTTTATGTGTGATAGAGCGTATCGTATCACGGGGTTTGGATGCATCGGCGAAGTTTGCGCCAACTCTCAAGGTGAGAAAGGGCAATGCACGGTACCAAAGAGGCTAGCAAAGGCGGAAAGGTGAGAGTGCGTATAATCCATGGACTCAACATTAGTCAAAAGAACTCATATACTTCTTGCAAAAATTTAGAAGTCATCAAAAATCAAGTACTACGCGCATGCTCCTAGGGGGATAGATTGGTAGGAAAAGACCATCGCTCGTCCCCGACCGCCACTCATAAGGATGCACAAGCCAGGTACACTTCATGTTTCAAATTTGTAACACAACTTTAACCATACATGCATGCTATGGGACTTGCAAACTTCAACACAAGCATTCTTTGAATTCATAATTACCCAACTAGCACGACTTTGATATTATCACCTCCATATCTCAAAACAATTATCAAGCATCAAACTTATCTTAGTATTCAATTCACTCAAAAGAAAGTTTCACATATCTTGAATACCTAGTATATTAACATTAAGCAAATTACCATGCTATTTAAGACTCTCAAAATAATATAAATGAAGCAGGAGAGTTCATATATTTCTTCAAAATAAAACTACCACCATGCTCTAAAAGGTATAAGTGAAGCACTAGAGCAAATGACAAACTACTCCGAAAGATATAAGTGAAGGTCAATGAGTAGCTAAATAATTATGCAACTAAGTGAAGACTCTTTCTCATTAAAGAATTTCAGATCTTGATACTTTATTCAAACAGCAAGCAAAGCTAAATAAAACTACATTGCAAGGATAGCACAACTCAAGTGAAGAAGCAAAAACTTAGGCTCAACCGATACTAACCGATAGTTGTTGAAGAAGAAAGGTGGGATGCCTACCGGGGCATCCCCAAGCTTTGATGCTTGAGACTTCTTGAAATATTATCTTGGGGTGCCTTGGGCATCCCCAAGCTTGAAATTTTGTGTCTCCTTAATTCCTCTCATATCATGGTTTCTCTTTTTATCAAAAGCTTCATTCACAACAAACTCAACAAGAACTCGTGAGATAGGTTAGTGTAAACCAATGCAAAACCTTATCATTTTCTACTGTAACAAATCACTAAAATTATTATTCAACATTGCCTACTAAATGCCCCTGCATATTTAATACTCCTATCCTCAAATAGAATCATTAATCAACCAAACATATGCAAACAATGCAACCATAACAGCAATCTGCCAAAACAGTATAGTCTGTAAAGAATGCAAGAGTATCAATACTTCCCTGACTCCAAAAATTATGAACTAAAATTCCCACTGTTATAAATTTATCAGAGCTCAATATGCAAAAATATTCAACATTATACCACTCTCTGACTTTTCTAGGGAATTTTTGCAACAGCGGTAAACTTTCTGTTTTCAAACAGCAACATGTATACTAGCAAAATAAGCATGGCAAAGGCTATCCTTGACTTATTTATTGAAACTAAAGATGCAAAACATTATTCTAAATGACAGCAAGCAAATACTAACAAAATAAAATGACTCTCCAAGCAAAACACATATCATGTGGTGAATAAAAATATAGCTCCAAGTAAAGTTACCGATGAACGAAGACGAAACAGGGGATGCCATCCGGGGCATCCCCAAGCTTAGGCTCTTGGTTGTCCTTGAATATTACCTTGGGGGTGCCTTGGGCATCCCCAAGCTTAGTCTCTTGGCACTCCTTACTCCATAGTCCATCGAATCTTTACCCAAAACTTGAAAACTCCACAACACAAGACTCAACAGAAAACTCGTAAGCTCCGTTAGTATAAGAAAATAAAACCACCACTTAGGTACTGTAATGAACTCATTCTAAATTCATATTGGTGTAATATCTACTGTACTCCAACTTATCTATGGTTCATACCACTTAATACTAGCCATAGATTCATCAACATAAGCAAACAACACAATGAAAACAGAATCTGTCAAAAACAGAACAGTCTGTAGTAATATGTATCAAACGTATACTTATGTAACTTCACAAATCCTACCAAATTAGGAAGTCCTAAGCAATTCATGTACCAATCCAGAGCAAAAAGAGTCAGATCAGAAGCACGTTTCTGTGAATTAACAAAACTAATTTACTGGGTGCAAAAGTTTCTGATTTTCAGCAGGATCAACACAACTATCACCATAAGCTACCCTAAAGGTCTTACTTGGCACTTTATTGAAACAAAAGCTATAAAACATGATTACTACAGTAGCATAATCATGTGGACACACAAAAACAGTAAGGATAAATATTGGGTTGTCTCCCAACAAGCGCTTTTCTTTAATGCCTTTCTAGCTAGGCATGATGATGGCAATGATGCTCACATAAAGGATAAGAATTGAAACATAACGGGAGCATCATGAAGCATATGACTAGCACATTTAAGTCTAACCCACTTCCTATGCATAGAGATTTTGTGAGCAAACAACTTATGGGAACAATAATCAACAAGCATAGGAAGGTAAAACAAGCATAGCTTCAAGATTTTAAACACATAGAGAGGAAACTTGATATTATTGCAATTCCTACAAGCATATGTTCCTCCCTCATAATAATTTTCAGTAGCATCATGAATAAATTCAACAATATAACCACCACCTAAAGAATTCTTTTCATGATCTACAAGCATAGAAAATTTACTACTCTCCACATAAGCAAAATTCTTCTCATGAATAGTAGTGGGAGCAAACTCAACAAAATAACTATCATGTGATTGAAAATTAAGATCAAGATGACAAGTTTCATGGTTATCATTATTCTTTAAAGCATATGTGTCATCACAATAATCATCATATATAGGAGGCATGCTTTCATCATAGTAGATTTGCTCATCAAAGCTTGGGGGACAAAAAATATCATCTTCATCAAACATAGCTTCCCCAAGCTTGTGGCTTTGCATATCATTAGCATCATGGATATTCAAGGAATTCATACTAACAACATTGCAATCATGCTCATCATATAAATGTTTAGTGCCAAACATTTTATAGCATTTTCTTCTAACACTTGAGCACAATTTTCCTTCCCATCATACTCACAAAAGATATTAAAAAGATGAAGCGTATGAGACAAACTTAACTCCATTTTTTTGTAATTTTCTTTTATAGACTAACTAGTGCTAAAACAAGAAACAAAAATATTCGATTGCAAGATCTAAACATATACCTTCAAGCGCTAACCTCCCCGGCAACGGCGCCAGAAAAGAGCTTGATGTCTACTACACAACCTTCTTCTTGTAGACGTTGTTGGGCCTGCAAGTGCATAGGTTTGTAGGACAGTAGCAAATTTCCCTCAAGTGGATGACCTAAGGTTTATCAATCCGTAGGAGGCGTAGGATGAAGATGGTCTCTCTCAAACAACCCTGCAACCAAATAACAAAAAGTCTCTTGTGTCCCCAACACACCCAATACAATGGTAAATTGTATAGGTGCACTAGTTCGGCGAAGAGATGATGATACAAGTGCAAAATAGATAGTAGATAAAGGTATTTGTAATCTAAAAATATAAAAACAGCAAGGTAACTAATGGAAAAAGTGAGCGTAAACGGTATTGCAATGATAGGAAACAAGGCCTAGGGTTCATACTTTCACTAGTGCAAGATCTCTCAACAATAATAACATAGATAGAACATATGACAAGCCCTCAACATGCAACAAAGAATCACTCCAAAGCCACTAATAGCGGAGAACAAACGTAGAGATTATGGTCGGGTACGAAACCACCTCAAAGTTATTCTTTCGGATCAATCTATAAAAGAGTTCGTACTAGAATAACACCTTAAGACACAAATCAACCAAAACCCTAATGTCACCTAGATACTCCATTGTCACCTCAAGTATCCGTGGGCATGATTATACGATATGTATCACACAATCTCAGATTCATCCAACCAACATAAAAGTACTTCAAAGAGTGCCCCAAAGTTTCTATCGGAGAGTCCAGAACATGTGCCAACCCCTATGCATAGGTTCCCAATGTCACGAAACCCGCAAGTTGATCACCAAAACATACATCAAGTGGTACATGATATCCCATTGTCACCACAGATAATCACGGCAAGACATACATCAAGTGTTCTCATAAAAGACTCAATCCGATAAGATAACTTCAAAGGGGAAACTCAATTCATCACAAGAGAGTAGAGGGGGAGAAACATCATAAGATCCAACTACAATAGCAAAGCTCGGGATACATCAAGATCATGCCATAGAGGAACACGAGAAAGAACACGAGAGAGAGAGAGAGAGAGAGAGAGAGAGATCAAACACATAGCTACTGGTACATACCCTCAGCCCTGAGGGTGAACTACTCCCTCCTCGTCATGGATAGCGCAGGGATGATGAAGATGGCCTTCGGTGATGGGATCCCCTCCGGCAGGGTGCCGGAACAGGGTCCCGATTGGTTTTTGGTGGCTACAGAGTCTTGCGGCAGCGGAACTCCCGATCTATCTTTTGTTCTGGAATTTTTAGGGTACGTAGGTATATATAGGAGGAAGAAATACGTTAGGGGAGCCACGAGGGCCCCACGAGGGTGGAGGGCGCGCCCAGGGGGGGTGGGCACGCCCCCCTACCTCGTGCCTTCCTCGTTTATTTCTTGACGTGGACTCCAAGTCTCCCGGGTTGCTTTCCTTCCAAAAATAACTTCTCTAGTTGATTTCGTTCCGTTTTGACTCCGTCTGATGTTCCTTTTCCTCGAAACACTGAAATAGGCATAAAACAGCAAATCTGGGTTGGGCCTCCGGTTAATAGGTTAGTCCCAAAAATAATATAAAAGTGGATAATAAAGCCCAATATTGCCTAAAATAGTAGATAAAGTAGCATGGAGCAGTCAAAAATTATAGATACGTTGGAGACGTATCAAAGGACGAAGAGGGTAATCTGATCTACCCTAAGCATACCACTTGACAATGTCGACTCCTGATCCAGCAGTTCCGAGAAAAACAGCCCGGTGAGAAGGAGAAAGAGTCGGACAAAGATGAGGATGAAGAGGAAGACGATGGGTATCCCAAAGTCAATTCCACCCTCATGATTTTTGCTGATGTTGAGAGCAAGAGTCGGTTGAAAGTTATCAATAGAAAGTGAATATGGTCGCTCCGGCGACGACAACCACATACCTGAAATGGTCTCTGACAGCCATGACAATTGACCAGTCTAACCATCCTGCTCGTGTAGCCACCCCGGGAGGCAAGCATTGGTTGTCGACCCCGTGGTCGGAGGCACTAGACTGACTAAAGTGCTGATGGACGGTGGTAGCGGTCTGAATATCCTTTATGCTGAAACCTTGAAGGGAATGGGCATTCCGATGTCTAAACTTAGCGAGAGCAATATGAGTTTCCATGGTGTTATCCCTGGAAAGAAAGCCGAATCACTCGGCCAGATCGCCCTCAACGTGGTTTTCGGTGATTCCAAGCATTACTGTAAGGAAGAGTTGTCATTTGAAGTCGTGGATTTCCAGAGTGCTTATCATGCCATTCTGGGTAGGCCTGCCTACGCACGTTTTATGGCTCGACCATGTTACGTATACCTCAAGTTGAAGATGCCTGGCCCCAAAGGTGTGATCACAGTTACTGGCAATCGGTAGAAAGCAGAGGAATGCTTCCAGAAAGGTTCCAAAATTGCCAATGCGCAGATGGCAGCAGTTGAACTCCAAGAGTATCAGAAGAATGCAGATCCAAGTGATTTGATCCGAACCAAGAAGCATGCCACGGATTCTGCATTTCAGTCGTCTGGTGAAACGAAGCCGATTCATATTCACCCGACCGATCCCAATGCCGCACCGACTCATATATCAACGACACTCGACAGAAAATAGGAAGAAGCGCTCATCCAGTTCCTCCGTGAGAACTGGGACATCTTTGCATGGAAACCCTCTGACATGTCGGGTGTACCAGAGGACTGGCTGACCACCGTTTGCGTGTCGACCCCAAGGTAAAACCCGTCAAAGAGCATCTTCGGCAGTCCGCCGTACAGAAGAGGAAAGCGATTGGCGAGGAAGTGGCTCGGCTACTAGCAGTAGAGTTCATCCATGAGATCTACCACTCTGAGTGGCTTGCCAATGTAGTCATGGTCCCTAAGAAGGACGATTCACTTCGTATGTGCATTGATTTCTAGCATATCAATCGGGCCTGCCCGAAAGATCACGTCCCTCTCCCCGCATCGACCAGATTGTTGATTCGACTACGGGGTGTGAGCGCTTGTCTTTTTAGATGCATATTCCGGGTATCATCAGATCCGACTGTATGGTCCCGATGAAATAAAAACAGACTTCATCACCCCATTCGGGTGCTTTTGCTATGTCACTGTGCCATTTGGTCTTAAAAATGCTGGAGCCACATTCATGAGAATGATTCAGAAGTGCCTTCTCACTCAAATCAGTCGGAATGTGGAAGCATACATGGATGACATTATGGTCAAGTCTCGCAAAGGTTCCGACCTATTGACTGACCTTGAAGAAACCTTTGCCAACCTAAGAAGGTACGATATCAAGCTTAATCCGTCAAAGTGCACATTCGGAGTTCCAGGAGGAAAGTTACTCGGTTTTCTCGTTTCCGAACGAGGGATCAACGCCAATCCAGAAAAAGTTGATACCATCCTCCGAATGAAATGCCCTGTGCGGGTGCATGACGTTCAGAAGTTGACTGGTTGTTTGGCCACCTTGAGTCGATTCATTTCTCGTCTCGGTGAAAAGGCCTTGCCTCTTTACCAATTGATGAAGAAATCTGATAAGTTCGAGTGGACTGAGGAAGCTGATGCAGCGTTTGCTGAGCTCAAAACCCTGCTTTCCACCCAGCCGGTGCTCGCTGCGCCAATTAGTGAAGAGCCTTTACTGCTTTACATTGCAGCCACTGGACAAGTTGTCAGTACAGTACTCATGGTCGAGCGAGTAGAAGAAGGAAAAGCTTACAAGGTTCAGTGCCCAGTATATTATCTCTCTAAAGTTTTGACTCCATCAAGCAACGATATCCACATTATCAGAAGCTTGTCTATGGAATATACATGACCATGAAGAAGGTTGCACATCATTTCTTTGGTCACTCCATTGCAGTCGTCAGTGATGCACCATTATCTGAAATTCTGAATAACAGAGATGCAACTGGTCGAGTGGCAAAAATGGGCGATTGAACTCCTTCCATTGGATATCAAGTTTGAGGCAAAGAAATCTATCAAGTCCCAAGCAATCACAGATTTCCTTGCCAAGTGGATTGAGCAGCAATTGCCGACTCAAGTTCACTCGGAGCATTGGACTATGTTCTTTGATGGCTCCAATATGCTGAATGGTTCAGGTGCTGGGGTAGTATTGGTATCCCCCCGTGGAGACAAGCTTAGCTATGTTCTCCAGATTCATTTTGATTCCTCTAATAATGAAGCCGAATATGAAGCACTTTTATACGGGTTGCGTATGGCCATTTCACTCGACGTCCGTCGCCTTATGGTCTACGGCGTCTCAGATTTGTTGGTTAATCAAGTGATGAAGGAATGGGATGTCAGGAGCCTGGCCATGACTAGTTATTGCAATGCAGTAAGAAAGCTGGAAAAGAAGTTTGAAGGATTGGAGCTTCACCATATACCCCGACTGAAAAATCAAGCTGTAGATGAGTTGGCAAAGATAGGTTGAAAGAGAGAGGCCATTCCCCGCAATGTGTTTTTGTAACATATTCATTCACGTTCAGTTCAGGAAGATCCTTTCACTGAAAAGTCACCATAGCCCAAGAGTACCATAGATCCGACTGAAGTCGAAATCCCAGCCGTGGTCGACTTAGTCATGGAGGTTTTGGTCATCACTCCCGACTGGATGGTGCCATACATTGCATACATTCTTAGGAAAGAACTTCTAGAGGATGAAGAAGAGGCTCGACTGATTGTCCAACAATCTAAAGCCTTTACCGTGATAAAAGGCCAGTTGTTCAGAGAAAGTGTAACTGGGGTCTGCCAGAAGTGCATCACGCCAGAAGAAGGCCGAATGATCCTCAATGATATCCACTCGGGGACCTGTGGTCACCATGCGTCCTCTCGGACCATCGTGGCCAAAGCATACCGAGCCGGATTTTATTGGCCACGTGCCAATGAGATGGCAAAGGAAATAGTAGACAAGTGTGAAGGCTGTCAGTTTTACTCCAACATGTCCCATAAACCTGCGTTAGCTCTGAAGACTATTCCACTCGTCTGGCCTTTTGCTGTCTGGGATTGGACATGGTTGGATCTCTGAGGACTGGCAGGAGTGGATTTACCCATGTGCTGGTGGCAGTCAAGAAGTTTACCAAATGGATCAAAGTCAAGCCCATTAAAAACCTTGAAGCAAGTACATCTATAAGTTTCATCAGGGAATTGATATTCAGATATGGTGTTCCACACAGCATCATCACGGATAACGGATTGAACTTTGACTCTGATGAATTCAGAGCCTTTTGTGCTTCCCAAGGCACGAGGGTCGATTACGCTTCGGTCGCCCATCCTTAGTCGAATGGGCAAGCTGAGCGAGCAAATGGATTGATTCTCAAAGGACTGAAACCCCGGTTGATGCGCGACCTCA
This sequence comes from Aegilops speltoides, assembly GCA_021437245.1. Classification (NCBI taxonomy): domain Eukaryota; kingdom Viridiplantae; phylum Streptophyta; class Magnoliopsida; order Poales; family Poaceae; genus Aegilops; species Aegilops speltoides. Next base: position 457,109,696 of record CM038143.1, on the reverse strand, counting down.
AGCATGCAGCAGGGGCTTGGGTCGATGAACTCCCATCAATACTTTGGGGATTGAGGACAACTCCTAATCGGTCGACTGGACGGACTCCATTCTTCTTAGTCTATGGAGCCGAAGCCGTACTCCCGAGTGATTTGCTCCACAACGCGCCCCGAGTCGAGCTCTTCTCAGAAGAGGAAGTAGAGCAGGCTCGGCAAGATGTAGTCGATCTCCTAGAAGAGGAAAGAGAGATGGCCTTGATCCGGTCGACCATTTATCAGCAAGACATGCATCGATTCCATGCCAGAAATGTAAGGGGTCGGGCATTTCAGGAAGGAGACCTGGTTCTTCGAGTGGACCAGCAGAAACCACACAAGCTCGCTCCTGCTTGGGAAGGCCCTTTCGTTGTCACCAAAGTGCTCCACAATGGAGCGTATCGTCTTTTCAACGTCGAGCACAATAAAGTGAGCCACACGCTTGGAATGCGGAACTGCTCCGCCCTTTTTACTCTTAAAGTATTTAGACTGTTGGGATGTAATAAGAAGTACCTTTTAGTGTGATTATCAAAAGACATGATTTTACAGTCTTCCGAATGATTGTTTCATTTTTTACATGTTCTAAAATCCCCCAGTGGGTGCCTTAGCTGCGAATCCGTTTCACCTAAGTGCTAAAAAATCCTACTGAGTGGAAAGTATGCCTTTCACTCGGAGGTTTAGCTGCGAATCCGTTTCGCCTAAGTGATAAAAAATTCTACCGAGTGGAAAGTCTGCCTTTCACTCGGGGGCTTAGCTGCAGTCCAGTACTCGCCTAAGTGATAAAAAAATCCTACCGAGTGGTGAGCCAGCCTCTCACTCGGGGGCTTAGCTGTAGTCCAGTACTCGCCTAAGTTTAAAAGGTCCTACCAAACGGTACGGGTCGGCTACAACCCCCCCCCCCCGGGGCTACACCGTCAAGAAGAAGGACGAGATTGCGGGAGCAATCCTCCCACTCAGAGGCTTAGCTGCAGTCCAGTACTTGCCTAAGTTTGTAAAACCCTACCGAGTGGTGAGAAATCCTCCCACTCAGAGGCTTAGCTGCAGTACAGTACTCGCCTAAGTTTGTAAAATCCTACCGAGTGGTGAGCAATCCTCCCACTCGGAGGCTTAGTTGCAGACCAGTACTCACCTAAGTTTGAAAAATCCTACCGAGTGGTGAGCAATCCTCCCACTCGAAGGCTTAGCTGCAGTCCAGTACTCGCCTAAGTTTGAAAAATCCTACTGAGTGATGAGCAATCCTCCCACTCGGGGGCTTAGCTGCAGTCCAGTACTCACCTAAGTTTGAAAATCCTACCGAGTGGTGAGCAATCCTCCCGCTCGGGGGCTTAGCTGCAGTCTAGTACTCACCTAAGTTTGAAAATCCTATCGAGTGGTGAGCAATCCTCTCACTCGGGGGCTTAGCTGCAGTCCAGTACTCGCCTAAGTTTGAAAAATCGTCCCGAGTGAAAACTAATCTTCTCGCTCAGGGACTTAGCCATACGCTCCGTCTTAATCCACAAGGACAGCAAAGTGCAGGTCGACCACGACCCCCACTTCAGAGTTGCACCATCAAGAAGAAGGACGAGATTGGGCGTGTCGCCAAGGTGAGCCACTTTCAGGAACATAAAGACCATTGCTGAGTGCCTTGTTGATAAGATGACCAGTCCCGCCGAGTGGTGCGGGTCGACCACGACCCCCCCCAGGGGGCTGCACCATCAAGAAGAAGGACGAGATTGTGCGCACTGTCAAAGGCCCATCCAATGGCTGGTGCCAAGGCAAACTGCTGACAGGAACGTCAAGACCATTGCTGAGTGCCTTGCTGATGAGCTGATCAATGTTGCTCAAGGCTCGTCCAACTGGTCGACTGCTGATTCCTCTTCAGAAGCTGCATCAAACAAACAGAAACCAATCCGAGAGAAGAACGAGTTTTACTTGAGGATAAACGCAACATATTCAAAGATAAATCCAAAGGTTCCTAACCGCAGATTAAAGTACTCGAGCATTAGGCCCGAAGGAGTTTTAACGATTACAAAATCACTCGGCATTCCGAGGCAAATAAAGGTGAAGCATAATGTTTTTCAGTCACTCGGCGGGAGAAGGACTGTCTAGATCGCAGAAGCTGTCAAGGTCAATGCTGTCGGCAATACGAGTGGCTGCCTTGAGGAAGGTGTCCATGAAGGACTGGAAGGAGTGCTTCTTAGTATTCGCTACCTTGAGGGCCGCCATCTTGTCTTCTTTAGCCTCCTTGCAGTGCACTCGAACCAATGACAAGGCGACATCAGCACCACAGCGAGCAGAGGACTTCTTCCACTCTTGCACTCGGCCAGGAATCTGATGGAGTCGAGTCATCAGTGACTCGAGGTCTTGAGAGAGTTCCGCCCGAGGCCAGAGTTCGGCGTCCGCTCGGGTCATCGTCGCCATCAGTCGAGCCAGATAAGCAACTGCGCCGTCCAAGCGTGATTCCAATCGCAATAGGTTCATCGCAACGTCATCTTTCACGGGACAATTGATGGGGTCAAGACCTGTCTCGACCCGCCCGGTTTCAGCTTGAAAGTCCTGACAAAGTTCTGTTCCATCACGAAAAACAATGAGTCGACAATAGTACAACAAACTTCAGTCGACGACAATTAACCAGTCGAATGACCATACCTTCAAGCTTCAGGACTAATTTCGCGGCGAGTTGTTCCAGATAGGACTCTAGCTTGTATGTCTTGGTTCTGAGGCCACCAACTTCAGTGGTCAGGTTCTCCTTGTCCTTCTTTAGTTGCTCGACTTCTCGATTAGCTTCCGAGATGGTGATCTTCAACTTCGCGTTCTCCTCCTCCAATTTGCCGACTGAAGCCAGCTTCTGGTCTGCAAGCGTCGTCTTCTCACGTGCTTCCTTCTGAGCAGGAGCAAGGTCCAGGTCCTTCTTCTCCAAAGCCTCCTTCATTCTCTCTAAAGAAACAACACTCTTCAGATGGGCCTGAAGTTGGCGGTTTTCACTACGCACATCTGCTTGTGTGAAGTCACTCGGTTCAAAGAGACTGAAAGAAAAAAGCGGTGGAAAGTGCGAGCTACTAAGCAGACAAGACAGTCAAATGGTTACCTCCCACCCACCCAGGTTCAAGGCACGGTACTTGCAATTTGGGTTTGTTGCACCAATTATACGGTAAGGGGTTCCCTTACAGTCTTTCTGTCGAAAAAAAATGGTTACCTCCCATGATGGCCGTCTCTTGTTGAGCAGTCTTGAGGTTCTTCTTTGCGAGTTCAAGGTCAAGTTCAACGCTGATATGCTTCTTCTTTAACTAGGAAAGTCGAGCTCCAAGATCACAAGACCTCTGCAGTCAGCAAGAGAGATATGTCAGTCGACAGAAATAAGAGACAGTGACAGTGAAAAGTTACTCTAAGACTACTGCCGAATCAAATATTCAATAATAGTCTCGGGGACTACACCCAGTGGGTGCACTTAGCGTGCCCCCACTGGTTCAGATCAATACTCAGCAGGGTCTTCCCAGCGTGAGTCCAAAAAAAAGAGAGAGTACAATATAAGACCTCAGTCGACTGCCAGCAGTCGACTGTGGTCTCGGGGATTACACCCAGTGGGTGCACTCGGCATGCCCCCACTGATCCATACAGTTTACTGAGACTCAGCTCGAGTCGAGTGTAGTGGAAGATTTCCTTAACTCTAAACAAAGGAACACCCCAGTGGGTGATCGGATATAAAACAACATTCAAAAGTTCAGTCAGAGTTTTGCTGACCTGAACATTGGTCTGAAGGGCGATCTTGGCATTGTAAGCCACCTGACTAGCCTCGTGCATCACCTTCACCTGCTCCATACAAGGTTCACCTAGCGAAGAGCTTCCCTAGCGGCACTCGGTGAGTCGTCTGGGGGTGTAATACGCGGCAAAGAGTGATGGCTCCAAGGTAGTTGAAGCAGTTACTGAATCAGACGCATGGAGTTGCACTGGAGCGGTAGGAGTCTGTGCAGTCGATCCTGACGGTCGATCAGTCATCAGCGGGCTGGCGAATGTGACGTTGGTCCGAACCGGCTCTCCGGAATGTTCGACCACCCCCTCAAGCGCCGGCGTCGACTGAGGGACTTGAATTTCAAGCCTCCTCCTGCTTGAGCTTCCACTCTTCTTCCTCCTCTCCTGTAGAGGCGCTTCTTCTTCATCATCATCTGGGAGCACGACGGTCTCCTGGGGAACTACAGAAAAGGAGAAATATCAGATATTTAGCCGATTAACGGCTCACTCGACTAAATGAAACCTGGTCGAACGGACTTACCAGCCCGAGAGGTGGCCTCCTCGTCTCCTGGTGCCTTATCGATATCCATGTCAGTAACAGCAGAGGTGGGGCTAGAAAGATACATGATCCAATTGGTCAGAACAGAAATTTTAGTTGGTCTGCATAAACACAAGTGTGATACTCACCCCGAAGCCACAGGGACGTCCATCTTGATCCGCGGCAGAGTCTTTCGAGCCTTGGGAGGAGCAACCTTGGGCTGCTTGGCAACCTTCTCCGTCGGCTCCGGAGTCGACGTCCGAGTGCGCTTCTGAGCGTGGGTACTCGGATCCACGTTCTTCCCGCGCCCGCCTGCCGGGTCATGTTGCTGCTTGGATCGGTGTTCGGAACACGGCGGCGAGTCGACTTCTTCCTCGTCGTCCGACTCCTCGCTCTCCTCCTCCTCCTCTTCATCTGAAGACTACTAGTCTCTACTCTCTTCCGCACTGGACTCTCCCTCCTGGCCCTGCTCCAGGGCTTGTTCGCCGTTGGGCATCGAATACATCTCAGTAAAAACCTACAAGACAAAAAGGCGAGTAAAAGTCAGTCGACATCAAGTGCAGTCGGAACATATACGCTAGGCAGTCGGAATAAAAGAGCATACCTTGTCGGGCAGATTCTCATCTCTGAAGGGGATGACTTGCCTGGATCCTTTGGGGTTGTCCTGATTGCCTGTGATACTCTTCAACCACATAGCCACGGTCTTGGACGACACTTCCTCTGGATGGACCCAAGCGGTGTCTTCGGGTCCAGAGTACAACCACATAGGATGATCACGAGCCTGAAGAGGCTGGATGCGTCGACTGAGGAACACTTCCAGCTGGTCCAGGTTGGTGACGCCCTCATTGATAAGTTGGACCACTTTCTCCACCAGCATCTTCGTCTCCACGTTCTCAGCAGTAGTCACTTTGAGTGGAGAAGGAGTCTGAACACGGTCGAATGTGAAGTGGGGATGGCCAGTCGACTGACCTAGAGCTGCGACATCCTGGCAGTAGAACCAGGTCGACTGCCAGCCTCTAACCGATTCACGGAGAGTCATAGCAGTGAAATAACTCCTGTGCCTTTTCTGAATACCTAAACCCCCACACATCTGGATGACATGGGTCTTTGAGTCACTCGACTTTGCTTTTTTGACCGTCTGGGATCGGATGGTGAAGATATGTTTGAAAAGACCCCAGTGCGGTCGACACCCCAAGAAGTTTTCACACATCGACACGAACGCGGCCAGATACGTGATGGTGTTGGGAGAAAAATGGTGGAGTTGGGCACCGAAGAAATTCAGGAATCCCCGAAAGAAGGGGTGCGGAGGAAGCGAGAAACCCCGGTCGACGTGGGTGGCAAGCAGTACACACTCACCCGGTCGAGGCTGTGGCTCCATCTCCCCCTCCGGCAGCCTTGCCGCTCCCTTGGCGATCAGACCGGACTCCGCCAGCTCGTCCAATCGCCGGAGCGAAGACCGGATCCAATCGCCCTGGATCCAGCCCAGTGGCAGCCCCGCGTGCGATGACGACCCGCGGTTCTGCTTCTTGCCTTTCGCCGCCCCCGTCACCTTCTTTGCACGCTCGGGCGCCGCCGTCTTGTCCTTCACCATGGCGGCAGAGCGGCATCATCGAGAGCGGAAGAGCTGGGCGCGATGGAGGAGCGGAGGAAGAAGAAGGAGAAACGGGCGTGCATAGTGCAGACGCCTCGGCCTCGTCACCTTATAAAGGGTTGCTTCCGAGTGACTGACGCGTGGGACCAGGCAATCCTGTCAAATCCCACAACAGTCGCGCGTAACATATGTGGCAAAAAAGGCGGCATGGAAATCGAGGCATCATTGTTTATCCGCTTCGCCCACTTCGGCGCTCCCCGTCCCGCGCGCTTCCCTGAAATTTCGTATCCCGCGAAATCCGGGATACACAGCAGTCAATCGCGCCCAAGATTCTGCACTCTAATACAGCACTCGGCAGATGATGCCACAAGTTTAGTCGACAACTCTCTGAATGGATCAAGGCGGCTGAGTCGACGCTGAAGTGCCTACGTGAGTTTTCCATCTTGCAGAAAACGCTCGCGAAGGTGCAAAGCTCAGAACAAGGTTAACTTCAACCTACTTTCCACTTGAACCTTAATCCATTCGGGGGCTACTAATGAGGATACAGACCTGGGGTAGGGTCATAGGCCTGACCTATACGTCTTACCCAAGGTCACTACCCTAGAAGATAAGAAGTCCAAGAGGCTACAAGAGACCTCCAGTCGAAGATGTCGAGTGAAACCCACTCGGTAGTCATGTCACTCGGGAGTCCTCCTACCTACTGTCACTCGACCGTCCAGAGAATCACTCGACCGTCCAAAGACCAGGAGTCACTCAGCATTACAACGGGCAGGCGTTCACTCCGTAGTCTTTAAGGTCATTAACAACACTTAAGGCTGGCGTTACCAGTAACGCCCCCACTTTATGTACATTAAGTCCCTTGTAATGGAGGGCGGTGGGGGTCCTGGCGTACTCTATATAAGCCACCCCCCTTGAGGGAGTCCTGGACTAGGGGGTGTCCGGACAGCCGGACTATCATCGTCCGCCAGACTCCAAGACTACGAAGATACAAGATTGAAGACTCCGCCCCGTGTCCGGATGGGACTTTCCTTGGCGTGGAAGGCAAGCTTGGCGATACAGATATGTAGATCTCCTACCATTGTAACCAACTCTATGTAACCCTAGCCGTCTCCGGTGTCTATATAAACCGGAGGGCTTTAGTCCATAGGACACAACATACATTACAACAATCATACCATAGGCTAGCTTTAGGGTTTAGCCTCCTTGATCTCGTGGTAGATCCACTCTTGTACTACCCATATCATCAATATTAATCAAGCGGGACGTAGGGTTTTACCTCCATCGAGAGGGCCCGAACCTGGGTAAAACACCGTGTCCTTTGTCTCCTATTACCATCCGCCTAGACGCACAGTTCGGGACCCCCTACCCGAGATCCGCCGGTTTTGACACCGACATTGGTGCTTTCATTGAGAGTTCCTCTGTGTCGTCACCGATAGGCTTGATGGCATCTTCGACCAACAACGATGTCCAGGGTGAGACTTTTCTCCCCGGACAGACCTTCGTATTCGGCGGCTTCGCACTGCGGGCTAACTCCGTTGGCCATCTGGAGCAGATCGAAAGCTACGCCCCTGGCCATCAGGTCAGATTCGGAAGCCTAAACTTCACAGCCGACATCCGTGGGGACTTGATCTTCGACGGGCTCGAGCCATAGCCAAGCGCGCCGCACTGTTACGATGGGATGAACTAGCTCTGCCACCGAACAATGCCTTGGTGGCCGCACTCGAATCTGCTTCGGCCCTTAGTCCGGAGCCGATCGCCCAGATCGAGGATCGGTGGATGGACGCCACCTCGGGGGCTTCAACTTCCACGGCGATGGAGCCGAACACTAACCTTGTCCCTCGCGAAACTCGTGATTCCGAGGTGCCGGACTCCTTGCCGGACTCCGGATCTCCCCCGCCCCTACCAATCGAATCTGATTGGGCACCGGTTATGGAATTCACCGCCACGGACATCTTCCGACACTCGCCCTTTGGCGATATCCTAAATTCGCTAAAGCATCTCTCGCTATCAGGAGAGTCCTGGCCGGACTATGGCCAGGATGGTTGGGATACGGACGACGAAGAAATTCAGAGCCCACCCACCATCCACTTGGTAGCCACCGTCGACGATCTAACTGACATGCTAGACTACGACTCCGAAGACATCGACGCTATGGACGACGACGCCGGAGACGAACAGGAACCAGCACCTACAGGGCACTGGAAAACCACCTCGTCATACGACATATACATGGTGGACACCCCAAAAGACGGGGATGGCGAAGAAGCAGCGGAGGCAGATTCTCTAAAGAAGCAGCCAAGCGCCCGGCGTCGTGGCGCCGCTCTAAATCCCGCCACAAAGAAGAATGGAGATTCCGCACATGAGATAATAATACCCCGAGAGTGCCGAAGATAATCCCTCCAAAGAAGACTCGGTAGCAGGAGGATGCGAAGCAAGCCCTCACGAGAAGGCGGCAGATTTAAGAGGTCGAGGATTATAACTATACACCTCCCTCCGAAGACGAGGCAAGCCTCAACGATGACGAATTCGTCGTACCCGAGGATCCCGTCGAACAAGAGCGTTTTAAACGCAGGCTTATCGCCACGACAAATAGCCTAAAGAAAAAGCAGCAGCAGCTTCAAGCTAATCAGGACCTGCTGGCTGATCGATGGACCGAGGTCCTTGCGGCCGAAGAGTATAAACTCGAACGTCCCTCCAAAAGCTACCCAAGACGCAAGTTGCTCCCCCGACTAGAGGAGGAAGCATACATACCTTCATCACCAGCGATGATACGGCCGACCGACCACCCCGTGGTCGTGATGAGAGGCATCCAGCCCTCAACCAAGACCGCACCTCGCATCGCTCCAAAAGTACGGTTAAGAGGGAACGCGCCGGACTTGCGCGACGTATTGGAGGACAAAGCAAGGCAATCCAGATCCATCTACGGATCACGAGGGCGCCCCACGACCCGCGACGAATACCGTCGCGCCAGATACAATAACCCGGCGGGCGAAAACAATGCATAACGCTCTCTCGAGCTGTGTCGTGATATTGCTCAATACAGATGCGCCGCACACCCGCTATGCTTCACTGACGAAGTAATGGATCATCAAATCCCTGAGGGGTTTAAACCCGTAAACATCGAATCCTACGATGGCACAACAGACCCCGCGGTTTGGATCGAAGATTATCTTCTCCACATCCATATGGCCCGCGCGACGCATCTCCATGCCATCAAGTATCTCCCACTCAAGCTTAAAGGACCAGCTCGGCATTGGCTCAACAGCTTGCCCGCAGAGTCAATTGGGTGTTGGGAAGACCGGAAGCCGCATTCCTCGACAACTTCTGAGGCACGATGTGCAGCCACCGACGCCGATGACCTAAGCCACATCATTCAGCAGCCAGCGAATCGGCGGACAATTCGACACGGTTCTTGACAAAGAAAAACCAAATCGTCGATTGTCCGGATGCAGAGGCCCTTGCAGCCTTCAAACATAACATCCGCGACGAGTGGCTAGCCCGGCACCTGGGACAGGAAAAGCCAAAATCCATGGAAGCCCTCACACCATTAATGACCCGCTTCTGCGCGGGAGAGGATAGCTGGCTAGCTCGCAGTAACAATCTCAGAAAAAATTCTGGCAGTCCGGATACTAAGGACAACAACAGCAGGTCACGTCGAAACAAAAACAAACACCGCATTAATGGCGACGATAAGGAGGATACGGCAGTCAACGCCGGATTCCGAGGCTCTAAACCCGTCAACGGAAGAAGCCATTCAAAAGAACCACTCCGGTCCGCCCAATTTGGACCGAATACTCGATCGCTATGCGGATACATGGCACCTCGAAAGCCAGCTAATCACACCAACAGAGATTGCTGGGTGTTCAAGAAGGCAGGTAAGTTAATTGCCGAAAACAATGACAAGGGGCTAAACAGCGACGACGAGGAAGAGACCCGACCGCCGAACAATAGAGGACAGAAGGGTTTCCCCCCACAAGTGCGGACGGTGAACATGATTTACGCAACCCATATACCCAAAAGGGAGAGGAAGCGCGCACTAAGGGACGTCTATGCGATGGAGCCAGTCGCCCCGAAGTTCAATCCATGGTCCTCTTGTCCGATCACTTTTGATCGAAGAGACCATCCGACCAGCATACGCCATGGCAGATTCGCCGCATTGGTTTTAGACCCAATCGTCGATGGATTTCACCTCACGAGAGTCCTGATGGACGGCGGTAGTAGCCTGAACCTGCTTTATCGAGGATACGATCGCGCAAGATGGGCATAGACCCTCAAGGATTAAACCTACAAAGACAACCTTTAAAGGTGTCATACCAGTGTGGAAGCCAATTATGCAGGCTCACCACACCGAAGTGGTCTTCGGATCCCCGGACAATTTCCGGAGCGAAGAGTTAATCTTCGACATAGTCCCAATTCGCAGCGGCTATCACGCCCTGCTCGGACGAACCGCGTTTGCAAAGTTCAATGCGATGCCACATTATGCATACCTCAAGCTCAAGATGCCAGGCCCTCGTGGAGTCATCACGGTCAAAGGAAATACGGAACGCTCCCTCCGAACGGAGGAACATACAGCAGCTCTCGCGGCAGAAGTACAGAGCAGCCTTTTAAGGCAATTCTCGAGTCCGGCCGTTAAACGGTCGGATATAGCAAAACGCGCCCGAAGCAATACCAACCAAGACCACTTGGCGCGATCAGAGCACGCGTAGCAATGCGGCCCCAACCCCCGCCCTCGCATGATTGCAAGAACAACCCTCCGCGTACATCATTACGCTTTGAAGATACCATGGGCGCAGGGGAAGGGGCACGATCACTGCGGACCCAGAGTGCGGCTCGACCACACCAGGGGCTCGCAAGTGCGCCCTCCTTTATTATTATTATTATTATTATTATTTTACCTCTTTGTTTACACAGGACTCCGTTAACCAGAGGCCCTGTCCGGCGGTGAACCTGCCGAACTCACGATGCAACAGCCAGGGAAGAAAGAAGGCTGCGACGAACACTCAGGTGGTCTCAGTTACAAGCATTAAATTCGATTACATACACCAAGTCCGCAGCTCACCCCTGGAGGGGGACATGTTTAATTACTCCAAATCCCTTGCTTACCGCACTATTTGTATCAGTCCGCACTCATAGCAGACTTACTTTAATAAATAATGCAGCACTTTTCTACTGCAATTACATTACTTTTTATATATATGTTCATTACAAGACATCTTGCACCTGTATATTTTGGTATGGCCGAATACACCAGGGTCTTATGTTCCCCGCATTATGGTGTGATAAGTCCGAACACTTTCACAAGTGCAGCACCCCGAACTTATAGCATTATACGAATCGGCTCCGAATCATGTCTTGGGTCAATAGTTTGGTTTGCCCGGCTCCCACGTTTTGGTGCCTTACGTTCCGTTCTGTCGGCTAAGGTGGCACTGGGAGAACCACTGCGATTGCGCCCTGGTTGAGCCGAGCGAGCGCCTCAGTGCAGAAAGCTAAACTGACCGTCATGATAAGGCGAGAGACTGGTCGCTGTTCGAGAGGTCTTTTCGGGTCCTTAAAGACTCACGCCGCTTCGAGCGAAGTTCCGAACAATGTCCGACGAAGGCGTGGATAGCGCCCCGGATTCGGTCTTCTGAATACCAGGGGCTTCGCCGAAATTTAAAATTATAGAATTCTATGGCTAAGTGAAAGTGTTCAAGCATTATAAGTCTGGTTGCCTTGTTCGTTGTGTTGAGCGCCTCCCTAGATGGACCCAAAAATGGGAACAAGAGTGCTCAAGTTTATCCGAACACCCCAAAGACTTTCATGGCTCGGGGCTGAAGCCAACGACTTGCCATCTCTCAGATTTTATAAACGGCCGCACAGAAGGTAATATTTTAAATTAAACAAGCGTTGCTTAACGCGCATATGAACATAGTTTTCAGCGCACATGATAATACATAGCGAGTTTACTCAAAAATTACATCTCTAGGGCATTCATCTGCAATATCGCGGGCTCCCTTCAGGATAGTTTTATAATACATTTCGGGCGTGCGATACTCCTTGCCCGGTGGCGGTGGGTCCGTGAGAAGCTTCTCCGCATCCAACCTGCCCCAATGCACCTTTGTGCGGGCAAGGGCCCGACGAGCACCTTCAATATAGGAGGAGCGCTTGATGACCTCCACCCAGGGGCACGGATCCACCAGCCGCCGCACGAGGCCGAAGTAGCTCCCAGGCATGGCCTGTCCAGGCCACAGCCAGACTATAAGGCCCTTCATGGCCTCCTCAGCTACCTTGTGGAGTTCGACCAGCTGCTTCAGCTGGTCGCTTGGGGGCACCGGATGGCCGGCCTCAGCGTACTGAGACCAGAAGACCTTCTCCGTCGAGCTCCCTTCCTCGCCACGATAGAATGCGGCGGCATCGGTGAAGGAAATATGCCCTAGAGGCAATAATAAAGTTATTATTTATTTCCTTATATCATGATAAATGTTTATTATTCATGCTAGAATTGTATTAACCGGAAACATAATACATGTGTGAATATATAGACAAACAGAGTGTCACTAGTATGCCTCTACTTGACTAGCTTGTTAATCAAAGATGGTTATGTTTCCTAACCATGAACAAAGAGTTGTTATTTGATTAACAAGGTCACATCATTAGTTGAATGATCTGATTGACATGACCCATTCCATTAGCTTAGCACACGATCGCTTAGTATGTTGCTACTGCTTTTATCCATGACTGATACATGTTCCTATAACTATGAGATTATGCAACTCCCGTTTACGGAGGAACACTTTGGTGCTACCAAACGTCACAACGAATCGGGTGATTATAAAGGAGTACTACAGGTGTCTCCAAAGGCAGATGTTGGGTTGGCGATTTCAAGATTAGGTTTTGTCACTCCGATTGTCGGAGAGGTATCTCTGGGCCCTCTCGATAATACACATCTTTGAAGCCTTGCAAGCATTACAACTAATGAGTTAGCTGTGAGATGATGTACTACGGAACGAGTAAAGAGACTTGCGTAACGAGATTGAACTAGGTATTGATACCGACGATCGAATCTCGGGCAAGTAACATACCGATGACAAAGGAACAACGATGTTGTTATGCGATCCGACCGATAAAGATCTTCGAGAATATGTAGGAGCCAATATGGGCATCCAGGTCCCGCTATTGGTTATTGACCGAGACGTGTCTCGGTCATGTCTACATTGTTCTCGAACCGTAGGGTCCGCACGCTTAAGGTTTCGATGACGGTTATATTATGAGTTTGTGTATTTTGATGTACCGAAGGAGTTCGGAGTCCCGGATGAGATCGGGACATGACGAGGAGTCTCGAAATGGTCGAGACGTAAAGATCGATATATTGGACGACTATATTCGGAGTTCGGAAAGGTTCCGAGTGATTCGGTATTTTTGAGTACCGGGAGTTACGGAGAAGTAATGGGCCTTGATGGGCTTTAGTGGGAAGAGGAAAGGCTGCTGCGCCCCCTCTCCTCTAGTCCGAATGGACTAGGGAAAGGGGCCGCCACCTTCCTTCTCCTCCTATTCCTTCTCCCTTCCTCCCCTCTTGATGGACTCCTACTAGGACTTGGAATCCTAGTAGGACTCCACACCCTGGCGCACCAAACCCTTGGCCGGCCTCCTCCTCCTCCCTCCTTTATACGGGGGCAGGGGGCACCCCATAGACACACAAGTTGATCCTTGAGATCGTTCCTTAGCCGTGTGCGGTGCCCCCCTCCACCATATTCCACCTCGGTCATATCGTCGTGAAGCTTAGGCGAAGCCTGCGCCGGTAGAACATCAAGATCGTACCACGCCGCCGTCGTCCGACGGAACTCTCCCTCGACACTCGGCTGGATCGAGTACGAGGGACGCCATCGAGCTGTACGTGTGTCAAGAACTGGGGCGCCGAGTAACGGCGCCGGATCGGTCGGATCGCGAGGAGAACGTCACGACTACTTCCTCTATGTTGTGATCGCTTCGCCGGGTCTCACGAGGGTACGAGACAACACTCTCCCCTCTCATTGCTATACATCACCATGATCTTGCGTGTGCGTAGGAAATTTTTGAAATTACTACGTTCCCCAACAAAGGGCATCGAGCCTAGGTTTTTATGGTTTGATGTTTTTGCACGAGTAGAACACAAGTGAGTTGTGGGCGATACAAGTCATACTACCTACCAGCATGTCATACTTTGGTTCAGCGGTATTGTGAGATGAAGCGCCCGGACCGACATTACGCCAGACGCTTACGCGAGACTGGTTTCACCGCCACGAGCACTCGTTGCTTAAAGGTGATTGGCGGGTGTCTGTCTCTCTCACTTTAGTTGAACGAGTGTGGCTACGCCCGGTCCTTGAGAAGGTTAAACGGAGTCTATTTGACGAAGTATCGTTGTGGTTTTGATGCGTAGGTGAGATTGGTTCTTGCTTAAGCCCGTAGCAGCCACGTAAAATTTGCAACAACAAAGTAGAGGACGCCTAACTTGTTTTTGCAGGGCATGTTGTGATGTGATATGGTCAAGACGTGATGCTATATTTTATTGTATGAGATGATCATGTTTTGTAACCGGTTATCGGCAACGGCTGGAGCCATATGGTTGTCGCTTATTGTATGAAATGCAACGCTCGTAATTGCTTTACTTTATCACTAAGCGGTAGCGATAGTCGAGAAGCAATAGATGGCGAGACGACAACGATGCTACGATGGAGATCAAGGTGTCGCTACCGGTGACGATGGTGATCACGACGGTGCTTCGGAGATGGAGATCACAAGCACAAGATGATGATGACCATATCATATCACTTATATTGATTGCATGTGATGTTTATCCTTTATGCATCTTATCTTGCTTTGATTGACGGTAGCATTTTAAGATGATCTCTCACTAAAATTATCAAGTAGTGTTCTCCCTGAGTATGCACCGTTGCCAAAGTTCGTCGTGCCGAGACACCACGTGATGATCGGGTGTGATAAGCTCTACGTCCATCTACAACGGGTGCAAGCCAGTTTTGCACACGCAGAATACTCAGGTTATACTTGACGAGCCTAGCATATGCAGATATGGCCTCGGAACATGGAGACCGAAAGGTCGAGCGTGAATCATATAGAAGATATGATCAACATAAGATGTTCACCATTTAAAACTACTCCATCTCACGTGATGATCGGTTATGGTTTAGTTGATTTGGATCACGTGATCACTTAGATTACTAGAGAGATGTTTGTCTAAGTGGGAGTTCTTAAGTAATATGATTAATTGAACTTAAATTTATCATGAACTTAGTCCTGGTAGTATTTTGCAAATTATGTTGTAAGATCAATAGCTTGCGTTGTTGCTTTTGCATGTTTATTTTTGATATGTTCCTAGAGAAAATTGTGTTGAAAAATGTTAGTAGCAATGATGCGGATTGGATCCGTGATCTGAGGTTTATCCTCATTGCTGCGCAGAAGAATTATGTCCTTGATGCACCGCTAGGTGACAGACCTATTGCAGGAGCAGATGCAGACGTTATGAACGTTTGGCTAGCTCAATATGATGACTACTTGATAGTTTTGTGCACCATGCTTTATGGCTTAGAATCGGGACTTCAAAGATGTTTTGAACATCATGGACCATATGAGATGTTCCAGTAATTGAAGTTAATATTTCAAGCAAATACCCGAGTTGAGAGATATGAAGTCTCCAACAAGTTCTATAGCTAAAAGATGGAGGAGAATCGCTCAACTAGTGAGCATGTGCTCAGATTGTGCAGGTACTACAATCGCTTGAATCAAGTGGGAGTTAATCTTCCGATAAGATAGTGATTGACAGAATTCTCTAGTCACCATCACCAAGTTAGTAGAACTTCGTGATGAACTATAGTATGCAAGGGATGATGAAAATTATTCCCAAGCTCTTTGAAATCGATGAAGGTAGAAATCAAGAAAGAACATCAAGTGTTGATGGTTAACAAGACCACTAGTTTCAAGAAAAGGGCAAAGGGATAGAAGGGAACTTCAAGAAGAACGGCAAGCAAGTTGCTGCTCAAGTGAAGAAGACCAAGTCTGGACCTAAGCCTGAGACTGAGTGCTTCTACTGCAAAAGGACTGATCACTAGAAGCAGAACTACCCCAAGTATTTGGCGGATAAGAAGGATGGCAAAATGAACAAAGGTATATTTGATATACATGTTATTGATGTGTACTTCACTAGTGTTTATAGCAACCCCTCGGTATTTGGTACTGGTTCAGTTGCTAAGAGTAGTAACTCGAAACGGGAGTTGCAGAATAAACAGAAACTAGTTAAGGGTGAAGTGACGATGTGTGTTGAAAGTAGTTTCAAGATTGATATGATCATCATCGCACACTCCCTATACTTTCGGGATTAGTGTTGAACCTAAATAAATGTTATTTGGCGTTTATGCTGAGCATGAATATGATTTGATCATGTTTATTGCGATACGGTTATTCATTTAAAGTTATAGAATAAATTGTTATTCTGTTTACATGAATAAAACCTTATATGGTTACACACCCAATGAAAATGGTTCATTGGATCTCGATCATGGTGATACACATATTCATAATATTGAAACCAAAAGATGCAAAGTTAATAATAATAGTGCAACTTATTTATGGCACTGCCGTTTAGGTCATAATGGTGTAAAGACCATGAAGAAACTCCATGCTGATGGGATTTTGGAATCACTTGATTATGAATCACTTGATGCTTGCGAACCATGCCTCATGGGCAAGATGACTAAGACTCCGTTCTCCGGAACAGTGGAGCGAGCAACTGACTTATTGGAAATAATACATACTGATGTATGCGATCCAAAGAGTGTTAAGGCTCGCGGCGGGTATCGTTATTTTCTGACCTTCACAGATGATTTGAGCAGATATGGGTATATCTACTTGATAAAACATAAGTCCTGAATAGTTTGAAAGGTTCAAAGAATTTCAGAGTGAAGTGGAAAAATCATCGTGACAAGAAAATAAGGTTTCTACGATTTGATCGCGGAGACGAATATTTGAGTTACGAGTTTGGTCTTCAATTAAAACAATGTGGAATAGTTTCACAGCTCACGCCACCTGGAACACCACAATGTTATGGTGTGTCCAAACATCGTAACCGCACTTTATTGGATATAGTGCAATCTATGATGTTTCTTACTGATTTACCAATATCATTTTGGGATCATGCATTAGAGACAACTGCATTCACGTTAAATTGGGCACCATCTAAATCCGTTGAGACGACACTATATGAACTGTGGTTTAGCAAGAAACCAAAGTTGTCGTTTCTTAAAGTTTGGGGCTGCGATGCTTATGTGAAAAAGTTCCATCCTGATAAGCTCAAACCCAAATCGGAGAAATGTGTCTTCATAGGATACCCAAAGGAGACAGTTGGGTACACCTTCTATCACAGATCCAAAGGCAAGACATTCGTTGCTAAGAATGGATCCTTTCTAGAGAAGGAGTTTCTCTCGAAAGAAGTGAGTGGGAGGAAAGTAGAACTTGATGAGGTAACAAGATTAGCTCCCTTATTGGAAAGTAGTTCATCATAGAAATTGGTTCCTGTGACACCTACACCAATTAGTGAGGAAGTTAATGATAATGATCATAAAACTTCAGATCAAGTTACTACCGAACCTCGTAGGTAAAACAGAGTGAGATCCGCACCAGAGTGGTACGGTAATCTTGTTCTGGAGGTCGTGTTACTTGACCATGACAAACCTACGAACTATGAGGAAGCGATGATGAGCCCAGATTCCGCAAAATGGCTTGAGGCCATGAAATCTGAGATGGGATCCATGTATGAAAACAAAGTGTGGACTTTGGTTGACTTGCCCGAGGGTCGGCAAGCAATAGTAAATGGATCTTCAAGAGGAAGACGGACGTTGATAGTAGTGTTACTATCTACAAAGCTAGACTTGTCGAAAAAGGTTTTTGACAAAGTTCAAGATGTTGAATACAATGAGATTTTCTCACACGTATCGATGCTTAAAAGTCTGTCCGAATCATGTTAGCAATTGCCAAATTTTATGAAATCTGGCAAATGGATAAACAAAACTGCATTCCTTAATGGAGTTATTAAAGAAGAGTTGTATGTGATGCAACCAAGAGGTTTTGTCGATCCTAAAGGTGTTAACAAAATGTGCATCTATGGACTGGTGCAAGCATCTCGGAGTTGGAATATACGCTTTGATAAGTTGATCAAAGCATATAGTTTATACAGACTTACAGTGAAGCCTGTACTTACGAGAAAGTGAGTGGGAGCACTACAGCATTTCTGATAAGTATATGTGAATGACATATGGTAGATCGGAAATAATGTAGAATTATTCAGCAAAGCATAAAGGAGTGTTTGAAAGGAGTTTTTCAAAGAAAGACCTCGGTGAAGCTGCTTACATATTGAGCATTAAGATCTATAGAGATAGATCAAGACGCTTGATAAGTTTTTTCAATGAGTACATACCTTGACAAGATTTTGAAGTAGTTCAAAATGGAACAGTCAAAGAAAGAGTTCTTGCCTGTGTTACAAGGTGTGAAATTGAGTAAGACTCAAAACCCGACCACAGCAGAAGATAGAAAGAGAATGAAAGTCATTCCCTATGCCTTGGCCATAGGTTCTATAAAGTATGCCATGCTGTGTACCAGATCTATTGTATACCCTACACTGAGTTTGGCAAGGAGTACAATAGTGATCTAGGAGTAGATCATCGGACAGCGGTCAAAATTATCCTTAGTGGAATAAGGATATGTTTCTCGATTATTGAAGTGACAAAGGTTAAATGCGTAAAGGGTTACGCCGATGCAAGTTTTGACACCGATCCGATGACTCTAAGTCTCGATCTAGATACATATTGAAAGTGGGAGCAATTAGCTAGAGTAGCTTCGTGCAGAGCATTGTAGACATAGAAAAATTGCAAAATACATAACGGATCTGAATGTGAAAGACCCATTGACTAAGACTCTCTCACAAGCAAAACATGATCACACCTTAATACTCTTTGGGTGTTAATCACATAAGCGATGTGAACTAGATTACTGAATCTAGTAAACCCTTTGGGTGTTGATCACATGATGATGTGAACTATCGATGTTAATCACATGGTGATGTGATCTAGATTATTGACTCTAGTGCAAGTGGGAGACTGAAGGAAATATGCCCTAGAGGCAATAATAAAGTTATTATTTATTTCCTTATATCATGATAAATGTTTATTATTCATGCTAGAATTGTATTAACCGGAAACATAATACATGTGTGAATATATAGACAAACAGAGTGTCACTAGTATGCCTCTACTTGACTAGCTTGTTAATCAAAGATGGTTATGTTTCCTAACCATGAACAAAGAGTTGTTATTTGATTAACAAGGTCACATCATTAGTTGAATGATCTGATTGACATGACCCATTCCATTAGCTTAGCACACGATCGCTTAGTATGTTGCTACTTGCTTTTATCCATGACTGATACATGTTCCTATAACTATGAGATTATGCAACTCCGTTTACGGAGGAACACTTTGGTGCTACCAAACGTCACAACGTAATCGGGTGATTATAAAGGAGTACTACAGGTGTCTCCAAAGGCAGATGTTGGGTTGGCGATTTCGAGATTAGGTTTTGTCACTCCGATTGTCTGGAGAGGTATCTCTGGGCCCTCTCGGTAATACACATCATGAAGCCTTGCAAGCATTACAACTAATGAGTTAGCTGTGAGATGATGTACTACGGAACGAGTAAAGAGACTTGCGGTAACGAGATTGAACTAGGTATTGATACCGACGATCGAATCTCGGGCAAGTAACATACCGATGACAAAGGGAACAACGATGTTGTTATGCGGTCCGACCGATAAAGATCTTCGTAGAATATGTAGGAGCCAATATGGGCATCCAGGTCCCGCTATTGGTTATTGACCGGAGACGTGTCTCGGTCATGTCTACATTGTTCTCGAACCGTAGGGTCCGCACGCTTAAGGTTTCGATGACGGTTATATTATGAGTTTGTGTATTTTGATGTACCGAAGGAGTTCGGAGTCCCGGATGAGATCGGGGACATGACGAGGAGTCTCGAAATGGTCGAGACGTAAAGATTGATATATTGGACGACTATATTCGGAGTTCGGAAAGGTTCCGAGTGATTCGGGTATTTTTCGGAGTACTGGGGAGTTACGGGAGAAGTAATGGGCCTTGATGGGCTTTAGTGGGAAGAGGAAAAGGCTGCTGCGCCCCCCCTCTCCTCTAGTCCGAATTGGACTAGGGAAAAGGGGCCGCCACCTTCCTTCTCCTCCTATTCCTTCTCCTTCCTCCCTCTTGATGGACTCCTACTAGGACTTGGAATCCTAGTAGGACTCCACACCTGGCGCACCAAACCCTTGGCGGCCTCCTCCTCCTCCCTCCTTTATATACGGGGCAAGGGCACCCCATAGACACACAAGTTGATCCTTGAGATCGTTCCTTAGCCGTGTCGGTGCCCCCTCCACCATATTTCACCTCGGTCATATCGTCATGAAGCTTAGGCGAAGCCCCGCGCCGTAGAACATCAAGATCGTCACCACGCCGTCGTCCGACGGAACTCTCCCTCGACACTCGGCTGGATCGAGTACGAGGGACGCCATCGAGCTGTACGTGTGTCAAGAACTCGGGGCGCCGGAGTAACGGCGCGGGATCGGTCGGATCGCGAGGAGAACGACGACTACTTCCTCTATGTTGTGATCGCTTCGCCGGGTCTCACGAGGGTACGAGACAACACTCTCCCCTCTCGTTGCTATACATCACCATGATCTTGCGTGTGCGTAGGAAATTTTTTGAAATTACTACGTTCCCCAACAATCGGACGCACTACGCGGCAGATCTGCAAATGCCCCTGGAGAGCTCCGAATGCGGGTAAGTGTCAGGTAGTTTACATTAACATGCTTGCTTTGCATGAAAAATGCCTTACCCGCCGCTATCTTCTTTACATCTTCAACCTCCTAAAGGGCCTTACGGGCCTCGGCCTTGGCGGACTTGGCACTTTCGAGAGCCGAGGCAAGCTCGGACTCTCGAGTCTTGGAGTCACGCTCCAAGCTCTCATGCTTCTCCATGAGAGCCTGGAGCTCTTGCCGTACTTCCGCCACCTGTGCCTCCTGCTTTTCTCGCTCTGCCCGTTCCGCGGCTGCACTGTGTTCGGCCGCGGACACAGCCTCCTTCAGGGTTGCCACCTCATTCGTGTCCCCTGCAATACCCATGTTATCCTTGTTAATTTTATTGCAACCAAAATCCTTTTCTGTAAGGTACCTATTCAAAGTGGTGTTACTCACCTTCTTTGTCCTCGAGCTGCTTCTTGGCATGGCCGAGCTCTTGCTCGGACCGCTCGAGATCCTGCTTCAACGCACCGACCTCCGCAGTCAATGCGGCAGAGGTCAGCAGCGCAGCCTGCAAACCCATATTGACATATTTTAAGCAACCCTGCGTATATCTTCTTAGATCCTCAGTCCGGCTTTTCTCTCCGAACACCGAACCGAGCATCAGGGGCTACTGTCTATGCGGTATTACATTACATAATTATAAATTTTTACCTCAAAGCCTGTTAGAAGGCTGGTGCAGGCTTCGGTCAGCCCGCTCTTGGCAAGCTGAACCTTCTGAATCACCGCACTCATGATAGTGCGGTGTTCTTCCTCGATGGAAGCACCTTTAAGCGCCTCCAACAAGTTGTCCGGTGCCTCCGGTTGGACGGAGGCCGCCGGTGTCACGGTCTTGCCCTTCTTTCGAAGGGGCCGCCTGCCGGACTCTGGAACCACTACAGGTTCCGATGTAGAGTCCGGCGCAAAGTCCGGAAGGCTGCCTGGCGGCGGCGCCCGAGCCTCCTCCGATGGGTCCTCTCTCGATCCCACCTCGGCGCCCTTGTCGGCGCGGGGGTAGAGGCAAGTGAATCCACATCCGACGGGGCTAACGACCCTCTCGATGAAGCGGGGAGATCATCATCGGCCGGACTACGGACAGAATGCGGCATTAGTAGGACACTAGGTGACACGAAAGAAATTGCATATCAGGGATCCGGATACTTACGATCTCGCCGGACGCCTGGCCCTTGGAGGCCACTCCTCCTCGCCAACAAGGGTGTTGGTGAAACTGTCCGGGGGAATAGTTCTCCCCCTCTTGGACCCTTCGGCCTCCCCTATTGGGGAAGCCTTCCTCTTCTTCTCTCCCTCCTCCGGGAGGGAGTCTTCTTCCTCCTCCTCGTCTTCGGGGGAGGAGTCCGCCTCGTCGTCGGACGCCTGATTTCGGGAACTCTTTCGAGTCCCCGCGGCCACCTTCTTGGCCTTCTTCACCGGCACCACGTGCGGTGCCGGAACCAGCAGCCCCGCTAGGCAGGCGCCCACCGATCTTTCGGCATGGGAGCCGGACAGATGAGCTGCTCGGCCTTCTTCATCCATTCCTGTCAAAGGAAAAGAGAGATTGAAACCCTCTTAGAATCAATTTGATTACCACAAGTGTCCCGTAAAGGGGTTGAATCACTTACCTCGTCAGCCGGATGCTGCGAGCAAAATCCGCGATCTTCCGTCGCGGATGCGGGGGCTTCGGCGCCCTTAAACAACACCCTCCAGGCGCCTTCGTACGTCGTGTCGAAGAGCCCGCTCAGCGCTCGGTGCTGTTCCGGATTGAACTCCCACAGATTAAATGCCCGTTCTTGGCATGGGAGAATCCGGCGGATGAGCATGACTTGGACCACGTCGACGAGCCTGAGCTTATTGCTCACCAGCTTCTGGATGCAGGCTCGGAGTCCCGTCAGCTCCTTCGGATTGCCCCACAACAAGCCCTTCTCTTTCCAGGAGGTGAGCTGCGTGGGGATGCCAGATCTAAACTCGGGGGCCGCCGCCCATGTGGGCTCGCGCGGCTCGGTGATGTAGAACCACCCCGATTGCCACCCCTTAACGGAGTCCACGAAGGCCCCTTCGAGCCAAAGGACGTTGGGCAACTTGCCCAACATGGCACCTCCGCATTCCGCTTGCGTGCCCTTCACAACCTTCGGCTTGACGTTGAAGGTCTTGAGCCACAGGCCGAAGTGGGGCTGGATGCAGAGGAAGGCCTCGCACACGATGATAAACGCCGAGATGTTGAGGATGAAGTTCGGCGCCAGATCGTGGAAATCCAGGCCGTAATAGAACATGAGCCCCCGGACGAAAGGGTGCAGTGGAAAGCCCAGTCCGCGGAGGAAGTGGGGAAGAAAGACGACCCTCTCATGGGGCCCGGAGGTAGGGATGAGCTGCCCCTCGTCAGGTAGCCGATGCGCGATATCGCCGGAAAGGTATCCGGCGCTGCGCAGCTTGGTGATGTTCTCCTCCTTAACGGTGGAGGCCAACCGTTTGCCTCCCGCTCCGGACATATTCGGAGAAGGTCGAGGCGAGATGCGCGAGCTTGGGCGTTGGAGCTTGAGTGTGCGGAGATGGATAAGCAAAGGAGGAAGAAGGCGTAGGTGAGAAGGTAAATCCTTATCCCTTATATATAGGAGGACGGAGACTATGCGTCCCCTGCCAGCCTGGTAAAACTCGCTTATCCCCCAAGGGCCACCATCAATGGCGCGGTTGGGTTACCCACGTCCGTATTGATGAGAATCCCGGAATAAGGGGAACACGATCCGCTTTGACAGACGCGTTGCTGAAACCGCCGCTAAACGTGTTGAGGTGGTATAATAAACGATTCAAATAAAGGCTTGGTAGTGGTGTGATGTCATGCTGCATAATACGTCGGCAGATTGGACTTGTGTACATTTTATTCTCTCTACGGTGGAATGTGGAATTTATCTTGCGAGCCGGACACTATCCCGGTGTTCATGATCTTCTCGGATTATTCAAGGGAGGAACCCGCCTTGCAATGCCGAACATTATGCGCGCCGGACTTATCGTCATTGAAGCCTGGTTCGGGCTACCGAGGAGTCTCGACTAGGGGTGTCCGGACAGCCGGACTATCATCGTCCACGGACTCCAAGACTACGAAGATACAAGATTGAAGACTCCGCCCGTGTCCGGATGGGACTTTCCTTGGCATGGAAGGCAAGCTTGGCGATACGGATATGTAGATCTCCTACCATTGTAACCGACTCTGTAACCCTAGCCGCCTCCGTGTCTATATAAACCGGAGGGCTTTAGTCCGTAGGACACAACATACATTACAACAATCATACCATAGGCTAGCTTTAGGGTTTAGCCTCCTTGATCTCGTGGTAGATCCATTCTTGTACTGCCCATATCATCAATATTAATCAAGCAGGACGTAGGGTTTTACCTCCATCGAGAGGGCCCGAACCTGGGTAAAACACCGTGTCCCTTGTCTCCTGTTACCATCCGCCTAGACGCACAGTTCGGGACCCCCTACCCGAGATCCGCCGGTTTTGACACCGACACCCCTCCTCTAGCACAAGGGTTGGCACCCCCTGTAACATCACACATATAATCCAATCGACCGCCTCCAGGCACCGAGACGTAGGGCTATTACTTCCACCGAGAAGGGTCTGAACTCGTAAACCTGGTGTGTACACCTTCACCATAGCTGAGATCTTTCCTCTCCATACCTACCCCCCTTTCTACTGTCAGTCTTAGAACCACGACAGCGGGGACGGGAGTTGGGCTAGGGTTGAGAGGAGAGGAAGAGGAGAGCGAGGGGATAAGCGAGCGACCGACCAGGTGCGACCAGGTGCGCGGTCGGTCCGACCAGGTGCTGGTGTTTTTGCAAAAAAAAACCGAATGGACTCCTATTGACCCTAGGCTCGACCAGGTAGCGGTCAAAACCGAGCTGGCGGCCGCTGACTCGGCCAAGTCAGCGAATACGTAGACGAAATCGTACATACGGACCAAAGTGAACCCCTAGCGCAAGTATCTGGACCGTAGTTCGGATATTTTGAAGTAGTGGTACCTAGAGTGAATTTTTCTCATTTAGATGTGAGGTAACTATTTCACCTCTAGCAAAACAGAATTGTCTAGAAAAAAATAAAATAATAGAAATGGGGCAAAAACAATGAACACTACGAACTCAGCGCGTGAGACTGAAACAACACGGATCGGGACTGCACGGGATTTACATCACAACCAAATCCGAAGGCCGGTGACTTAGGGCATGTACAATAGTGCTATTTTAGAAGTGCCACGTAGGATAAATGATGAGGTGGAGGAGGGAGAAATCATAAAAAAAGGCTTGTCTTCTCTTATTTAAGTTAAGACAAGAGATGATCTCTTAGCACAATTTGTCTCACCTTGTTTTAAGGAATGACTAGTTATTGAAGATAAGGCTAAGATATAACCCATTGTAGACGTATTTTTTTGCCATCTCTAAATTACATGCAAGACTTAAGATAAGACTGTCTTATCAACCATTGTACATGCAAGACTTAAGATAAGACATTGCTAAATCTCATCTAAATAAGATTTATCAAATCCGAAAGAAAAACAATATTCCGACCAAAGATTTGACAGTATCTTAGAACGCCACGATACTAGGAAGAACCAACGCTAACATCAAAGAATTACGTAGGGAGTCCTCACGCGATACTTGCCGCTGGAGTCGGTCCACATCACGGCCCCGTACGCAGGCTCGCCTCCGGGAGTAGGCGCGGTGAGCTTGATGTCTACCTCGAACGAGGCCTTCTGCCCTGCGCCGCCGAATTCCAGCGTTGCCGGTGTCACGGCCACAACAACGTTGCTCGGCGAATCCCATGAGGCGTGGTACGTCGCCGGACCCGTTCCGACGCTGGTCACCGTCCTGCCGAAGCGCATCTCCCCGGTGGTAGCGTTGGCGCCGAAGACGGCCACAAACGACGGGTAGTTCGCGTCGTTGGACGAGGAGGAGCAGTTGTACGCCGTCGACGACCTAGTGATCGCCGCGATCTGGGCTCCTGTGTAGTTTGCGGCGCAGAGCAACGCCACGAAGTCCTTCGGCCCGGCGTCGTACACCAGCCCCGGGTCCATGGCCGAGTTGGGGCTAACGTGCCCGGAGCCCATGGCCAGCGGGCTCGCCGTGGTGGAGTTGCCCTCGCGGCTGGCGCCAGCGTCCATGATTGGGCGGAATGTGTTGTCGTTGGTGGTCGCAGTGGTCATCATCGCCGATTTGATCATCGTCGGGCTCCAGTCCGGGTGCGCCGCGTGAAGCAACGCCGCCACGCCGCTGGCGTGCGGGCACGCCATGGACGTCCCGGATATGACGAGGAAGTCACTGGCCAGCGCGGTCTGCCCTATCGTTCCATGTGGATCCACGGGTGCCCACGACGCGAGAATGTTGTCCCCAGGAGCTAGTATGTCCGGCTTGAGCACGCCGGGGTAGCTAGGCGACGGACCCCGAGAGGAGTAGGCGGCGACCACAGGCGCTGGCCGTGTGCCGAGGATCGTTTGCTGGAACTTCATTGTTGCCGTCGGGATTATGGTGGAGTTGATGTAGCTCAGTAGCGCCGGTGCATCTTCCGAGCTGATGAAAATGGCTGGGAACGACATGGTGTCCTTGGAAATCGTCCAGAAAAATGACACGTCTTCCGAGCTGATGAAGATGGCCGCGGCGACCCCGGCCTCGGCCGCGGTGACCAGCTGATCGAAGACACTCCCCGTGTGGCGACACACGACTATGCTCGTCGTTACGTTCGCTAGCGACGCCGAGGAGTTGCACGCTGAGATGACCAACTTCGTGTCCACCACCCAAGCGTTCGCAGGGTAGTTCGTGTAGCCAGATATGGTGCCTTGCGTCGTGTTGCCATAGGACACGGTGCCCGAGAACATTGTCCGGTCCACCGTGCCAGCCGCGACGGTGAGCAGCCATGGGATGCCGTTGTGCAAACTGCCGGAGCGTGGGCCTTCATTTCCCGCTGAAGCCGACACGAAGATACCACGCTCCATGGCGGCGAACGCGGCTATGGCCACGGGGTCCTCGTACAGCGGCACGCCGTCGAAACCCATTGAGATGGAGATGATGTCGACGCCGTCCGCGATTGCCGCGTCCATAGCAGCCAGCACATCAGACGCGTATTGGGGCCCCTTTGTGTTCCAGACGACCTTGTACATGGCGACATGAGCACGCGGGGCAACTCCGCGGGCAGTGCCAAGCCCGTACCCGAAGAAAGACGCGCCCGGCACGGGGCTGCCCGCTGCGGTGGATGAGGTGTGCGTGCCGTGGCCTAGGATGTCGCGTGTCGAGTTCATGCTGATGACCACGCCGGGGTTCGCGGCGATGAAACCCCTGTTGAAGTAACGCGCTCCGATGAGCTTCCGGTTGCAAGTAGAGGCGGCAAACGCCACGCCCGGCTCGCACGCGCCGCGCCACCGGGATGGCACGGGGCTCATGCCGGCATCGTCGAAGCTCGCGCTCTCCGGCCACACTCCGGTGTCGATCATGCCGATGATGATGCCCTCGCCGAGTTTGGCCGCCGGCCACAGCCCACCGAACGGGCTGAGGTGGAGGAACTCCGTGGAGTGCGTGGTGTCGTGAGAGGCGTCGGCGCAGCGATCCGGGTATGCCGAGACGAAGCCCGGCGAGCGGCTCAGCGCGCGGAGCTCCGAGGACGAGAGGGTGGCCGCGAAGCCGTGGAGCGCCTCGTCGTAGGCGTAGACAAGCCGTGGCTGCTCGCCACGGGCGCCGTCCGGTGAGTCGGCCGCTGCTGCTAGAGACGACAGCACGGTGGAGTACCACTCACGGTGGCCGGAGAGCTGCGGCGGCATGGCGGACTTGTCCATGTGGACAATGTATGACGCCCGCTGATCGGCGCCCGCAGGAGCGAGGAAGAGAGAGCAGAGGAGGAGCCATGAGCTGCTCGCTAACAGTAGAAGCGATGTATTACGACGAGTGTGCATCGCATCTGCCTTGTTGTTGCGAGTTGAATTGTTCTAAGCATGGGCGCTCATTATATACACGACGGTGTACCGGGCTGGGTGCGCACGGGCTCACGTACGCATGGTTGTTCGGTAGCTAGGTTGGTTCGGAGCATATTGCAATGTCTTTGAACTTTGGAAATGTGCCTGCTTGTGTGAATGAGTCTTGAGAACCTACACATGGGAAAGAAAAGAAAATGCCGGTGTTTGTTGGTATTGCAGCTATCTTCTGGATTATCCAGAGCACAATAGCTATATGTCAATCCCCTCGTTTTTGGAATTTTGGTCAGTCGATTTTTTATCCGCTGGATGAGGCTTTGCGATTTGTGCCGTTGTTTTTTCTTCTCTCTGGTGTGAACGCTTGTGGTATGGGCTTGTTTCGTCGACTGGCCGCTTTTTTCTGGTTCGGCGATTTGAGTTGGGCTTGTTCGCTTCTTTTTGTTGTGCCTGTTTAGTGTCCGACCGTTATTCTCTCTGAAGCCCAGCCCGACTTGAAAGGTGTAGCGGCTGCGGTTTGCCTTATCTCCTCCCCCCACTCCTCGTCTATGCGGTCAGTCACTCCGGTCTCTGCTTGTTCGTCGCCTTCTGTCTCCTCCTCTTCCCTCGCTGGCTAGGGTTAGGCGATTTCGTCGCGTTTTGTCTCCTCCTCCTCTCTAATGGTTCCATTTGTACATAGATCTAATCTACGTGAAGCTAATCAATTTGTTGTGTTTTTTTAGTTTTCTTTTGCTCTGGTATGTGCTGGTGCTTGGATACAGTGCCCCCCTTCTTGGATCCGTGAGGAGATCTGCTTTTTCAGGTATGTATATGCTCGAATTTCTCGTCTTTTTTATTAGTTCTAGTTTGTGTTTTAGGTTTGATGCTTGGTGTGATGCGTCTGTGCGAGCATGCGTTGGCTAGGGTTTGCCAGTCCCCTCCTCGTTCTCATACTGAAGCGGGATTGGAGGTGTAGATTTGTAGCCCTCTGTTGTGTAGGTTTTTTTTGTTAATGTTTTGTTGCTTTCATAGGTTTATCTTTTTTCTTGTTCCAATTTGCGCCATGTTGATCCTTTTGTGTGATGTTAGCCCCATTTTTTGAGCCTTTGTGTGATGTTAGCCCCGTCTTTGAGCCTTTGTGCTAGGGTTTCTTAGATTGCATGTGTAGTATTTTCTGGAAGCATTTGTTAGTCTTAGATTGTTAGGGTTTCTCAATTTGCCTTCTTTGATGTTCCAATCCGCCCCTGTTTTTTGGAGGATATTGTGATTTTTATGCACACCTAGGTCTTATATACTACAATTTTGGATTTGAAGTGCCTATTAGTTTTATATTATTTTTTAGATGTGTTCTTTTTGCATGTTCTAGGTGATTTTTTTATGTGTTTTAAGGCTGAAAAGATCATTCCTTTTTCGTATGTAGTGTGTGTATAACCATTGATAGTTATAGGAAGTAGGGTAGTTGCTACTTGAGTGTAAGAAGGTTTGATTTTTATTAGCCTAAATGCTGATATCTTGTTTTTTGTCTGAGCAGTCTAAGAAGTTGTTGAATTCAATTTTTATGAGCATTTTTGTAAGTAGTGTTAGTATGATTTTATAGTATTTGTTACTAATATGTCAAAAAAATATATTCTTTTGTTGCAGGCATGGTTTGCCCTATTTGTCATTGTCCGGGTGCTCCATGTGTGTCAGATGCATTTGCTGGCCAACATCTGATCAACTTTGATGTTGTTCTTGATCAGGATTGCTTTAGGTGCATGGTTAGTATTTTTTTGTGTTTTGTAGTTGGTTGCCTGTTTATTAAGTTGTTTGTTATCATTGTTGTGTAGTATAATCATAATTGGCTTGATTTCAAATATTTGTTATGCCAATAAATATTGTTATGCCAATGTTTGACACTGTGCCAAATATTGGCTACTACTTGGTAGGTCAGTGATTTGTATTGACTATCTCACAGAAAGTTGCCAATAGTTTGGCAAGTATT
Source organism: Aegilops speltoides (assembly GCA_021437245.1). NCBI lineage: Eukaryota > Viridiplantae > Streptophyta > Magnoliopsida > Poales > Poaceae > Aegilops > Aegilops speltoides. Next base: position 457,080,089 of record CM038143.1, on the reverse strand, counting down.
TGGTATTGCCAATTTTTGTCAATGCAAATTTTTGGCAGCAATCCATCATGCTCTATAACTGTAAAGAACTTGGTTGATATGTTATTTTTCTGCAGTTTATGTTTGTGGTTCTAGTTAATGTTTTAGTATTATTGAAGTTGTTGTTAATTTTTGTGAGATTGAGTATTGATATATATATATATATATATATATATATATATATATATATATATATATATATATATATATATATATATATATATATATATTATTTTCTGTAGTACATCCCCTGCAATGTGAGAAATGTTTTAGCTGAGTATATTGAGGAGCAGAGAGATGAGGCTAGGATTTTGCAGTTCAAGAAGATGGAGACTGAATTTCTCACATTTGAAAGCAGGTCTTACCCAGCCACATTCAAGCACCGAGCAAATTACAGCAAGTTTGTTGGTAGTTCCTGGTTTGAGTTCGCCCATGACTACGGTCTTCGTGCTGGAGATCGTATTGTGTTTACGCTGGACCATCTGACGTTCGACATGAAGATCAAGACCTACCATGGTGGTGGAAGGATTTTCCCTCTGGCTTGCGTTGGTAAGTTATCTTAATGTTTTTTGAAACTTCATGGATGTTAGTTATTTTAATTATTCAAGCTTCAAGATTATTTCATCTGATGTATTAACCTTATTGTTGTCTTTTTTTCTATTTATATAGCTTTTGAAAACCTGTCTGATGCCAATTATGAGTACACTATTTCTGTTGTATTGCCCCGCAAGTTGGTGTTCAACTACCATCAGAACCGCTACTTTCTCCGTTGTCTTTTGGGGGACAATTTCCTGTGTTGTGTGTCTTTCGTCCATGTCATGACTCCAACTAACACAAACAAGAATATCATGGTCAGTATCTTTCTCTGATGTATTGAATTTTTGTTCTTGTGAATTATTAATGTGGCAAGGTTTAGGTTTGATTGCTAAGTATTTTGTTTTCTTTTTGATATTGCCTATGTTGTTGTTAATTGTTGAGATATCCCGATCCACTTCCTCAGCAACTTTATGTGCATTTTATTGACCCTGCATGTGCCACTTGTGATGCATGCGCTTAGTTAATGAGTTCTAATTTCCAGTTTTTGATTTTATCTTTGTGTTGCGCGTAATCAACTTGTTGTTTATGCTTATGTTTTTTTATTTTTGATGCAAATAGATTTAAGTTGTAAATAAGTCGTACTGATATGTTTTTGTATTTTATACACCTGATGTAGCCTTTTAAATGTTTTTATATTTTCTAGCATGATGGAAGAAAGTTTTAAGTGTAAAGAACTTATAGATTGCTTTATTTTTTTCATTTTAAGTAGTTCCATCAGCATGAGTATGAATATTTATGTAGTTGAGTTTATAACATTAATTTGTTTCTATTTTCATGTATTTTTTTAGAAAATTCCCAAGGTTGTTGTACCAAGCTTGAAGATATTCCCGGATGTCCCTCTGAGTGCTTCTGTCACTCTTGAATCACTGGATGAAGGTGTGCATGTCATTACGTCATCTTCATACACTTTGTGCAAACAAGATGGGAAGATGGTGTTTGAGAAGACAAGTTTCAATGAGTTCATTTCAGTAGCTTCTTTGGGTGAAGACAATGTTGTGCTCATCATATTCAAAGAACACAATGATTGCTCAGTTTCTGTAGTGTTCCAGTGGCTGATGTAGGTGCAAGTGTTTGCGCATTTGAAGTCTGAAGTTTAGACCGATGAAGCCTGAACTTTTTTATGTGTAATTATCTATGACTCTATATGTCAGGTCTTTATGAATGTTCGATGACGGAGGTAGTGGTGCCTCTAGGTCTCTAGGTTCAGACTTTATTTTGGATGCGAGGATCGTTGAATGGTAGATCTTTGATGCTTAATATGTTAAGTTTAAATGGAACTGAATGGTTGAACGATGCATGTACTGAGATTTTGGTGATGCTTAATTTTATGCTTCTTGTTTCAATGTTCCTTTTCTTTTAATTATATGATTTTTATTTTTTTAATTATTTTCTTTTGGGTGGTCAACTTGTATTTGATTGATCTTTTGATTATAGATCATATCAATTAGTTGGTTCAGTACCACCCTAAATTTTATTTATTTTTTATTTTTTGTCCCCCCTGATTTTTTGCTTCATTATTTAAACCATTATATAGAAATAGTTTAAATTTTTTTCATTATTTTGAAGGTTTTTTAATCCATGTGTTTAATTTGCCTAGTAGTCTTTAATGGAGGTCTAGTTTTGTGCTTTGAGATTCGGGCTAGCTTTATTTTACATTGTGTGAGGCTGGTGTTGGAGGCGTGTTGCCTCAATTGGTTCTAGTCGTCACCCGCCACCTATGACGTCAGCCAAATACAAATTGCCATACCTCTTTCTTCTTCCCCATCGCTCTTCTCTGCTTCTGCCGTCGTAGTGTCTCTAGCGGCGACTGCTCCCACCACCGTTCCGCTTCTCGGCGGATCAATTCCGGTGTCCAAGGAGCCAGTTGCCCCAAGGACCTCTAGGTTTTGTCCTCCCTCCCCGAATCCCCTGCTATTTTTTTGCTATCTGTACCTCTGTTGTTTTCGCGGCCTCTCATGCCCTGCCTTGTCCGCATCACGGAAACCCTAGTGGTTATATGCATAGTCTTGATCTCTGATTTGCATAATTTCGAGGGTGCGTGTACGTTTTGAGAGTGTTCATTTCACGATTTGTAGGGTTAATTCGTGGATCTGTAGTTCCAAATATGTAGTGCGCATGTAGTTCAATTTCAGGGTTGATTAGGTTCGTCTCTGTCGCTTGGGGAAGAATTTGAGGCGTGCTTGACTTGTGTGTGTCGTGGCTTGACTCTGTAGATGAAGTCACATGTAGATGAAGACTGTTTCGCATGTAGTTCAATCTAGGTCAATTTTAATGTTTGATGCAAACCTCTTTGTTATTTTTTGGACATTTTGCTGAGGTATTTTAGATGTGGTTCAGCAGGTTGGTTGTGATTCAAGGCTTGGTGACTCTTTCTATTTCTGTGCCCCTGGTTCGTTGGTTGTACTCATTCATCCCCACACTCTTAACTTTTGCTCACTTTTTCCCACTCCCTTGCCTGAAACCCTTAGAACGGGTTACAACGGATGTTGCCATCGGGTCAATGCCTTTGATCGTTAACTCTGACGAGTGGGGCCGCGTAGGGCCGAGTCCACCTTTGACCGTTTATCCGTATAGTGGTTTCGTATGCTGATCGTACAGTGGTATTCGTATACGTGCGTGCATGCAACTGACCGCGGTCGTGGGGTAGCACGTGTCCATGGGACATGGCCGAAATGTCCCATCGTATAAAGAGGGGGAACTACCTCCCGGCACGTTGCCCCTACCATTTTCTCCCGAATCCCCTCCCTGCTGCATCGTTTTCCTCTCCCCCACAAACGTTGTCTCGCTCTCCTCCAGTGCCTCCACCGCACCGTCTCGCTCTCCCCCACCGCATCCTCTTCCTCACCTTCATCGCCTCCATCTGTCCGATGGCGGAAGCTCGTGACGACGCCGGCGCAGCGGCCGGAGATGTAGTGGAGCTGCAGGGCGCAGTGACCGCGGATGCCTGACGAATTGAAGAGGTTATTGAAGTTTGTTCAGAATTCCAGGTTTACTGTTGAATTATTCCAATTTGGTTCACAATTGTTTTGCTCACACATAGTTTGTGCAAGTTTTATTATGTGCTTTGTGCAATTTACAAGTTCTAGGAATTGTAGTGTCTGTTATAGTTCAATTCAGTTGCATTTTTGTCACTTATACCTTTTGCACATTATGCTTCTGTGTAATATATCTGTAATGTTAGTGCTAGTGAATTAATTTTTTTAATTATATGATTGGTTTTAGTTACAACTCACTTCATTTTATAGGTTTAAGTGATTTTAGGATGCAATTTGATTCATTAATCTTCATATATATGCTTCCTTGGAGTAATTATCTATTCTAACTCCTTTTTTGTTTGCGGTACCTCTTTTTTGATTCAGGAGATTGCTAGTGATATACATAACATGGATGATAGTGATGATGATTATTATGCTTTTGCTGAAGATTATTCTCTAGTGTCGCAATCCCAAATTCACGATGGAATTTCTGAATCCCTAAATGTACATGTTCTATTCTTTTTATTTGTCTTTATGACATTCTTATTTATGTTTAATTGTTTAGTTTCTTGCCTTTTTCTCCATTTTTACAATTTCTTGTTGTTTATACTTGTTTACCTTTTTTTTTCATTTTTGCAGGTGGGTGGTGGTGATCCTCAGTTTGATGTAGAGACCTTTCTACAGAATCTTCGCCACATGGTAAGTTTTGTTGCATACTAGTTCTTTTTTATAGTTCATTTTATACTAGTGCCACATGGTGAGTTTTCCTACATAATCTCTTTTTTATGTTTAGCGTGTGTCTATATTTTTACTGCATGGAGTTATATTCATCTAAAAGGGGTGGTGGTTCTCAACCTACTGAAATTGTAAGTTTCATTGTATGAGCACTTTATCTTTTGGAACTTATATACACCACATGATTTTCTGCATTTTTTCACCTGCATGTAGTTTCTTTGTTAGCATGATCAACTACCTCCTAAGTGAGCCACTGACAGATGTAATCATCAATATTTTACTGAGCTTCTCAAGAAAATTCCTCCTCCAAGGAAGGATGTTGTTATAGATTATGGGTTTTCCTTTCTGCTTGATTTCAAATGCACATCTATCCCGAGACGGTTTGCCAGTGGGTGCTAATCATGTCAACACTCCCACTAGTGACATTGTCTTGAGTGAAGGTGTTATTCATATGAGCCCTGAGTCCTTCCATATATTGTTTGGTCTCCCTTTATGTGGTAGAAAAGTCTTGTTTGACAGCAACAGTACCAAGGCTACCTTTCTGAATATCATTGGTGAACCATCGTTGCCTTGAATCAAGTGGTTTGGAACAACGCTGTTAAAACCAGATATTCCTAAACATGAATTCATGAGGTGTTTTCTCCTTGTCGCTTTTGCAACTGTTCTCTGTCCAAATTCCAACATCTACCCCAGTACAAAATATTTGGTAATTTTGATCGAACCTTCTGATGCTAGGCATTTTGATTTGTCAAATTTGTATTTGATTGGCTAATGGCATATATTCACAAGTTCCGGAAAGAACCCAAGAAACCGGGTGAAGAAGATGGTTTCACTACTTTGGGAGGATGCATTTATGGGCTGGCTATAAGTTTTCCTTTTACAACTCATTTTTTCCCATTGTTATCTGTTAGATTGTTGTTGTTGACTTTCTAATGCAACGTGATTGTTTGTTTTATGTTTTTCCAAAAAAAATCAGTGTTATTAATTGCTTTTTCTTGATTTTGGATTACACCGAGTACCTGCTGGTCTACCCAGGGTCAAGGCATGGAAGAATTGTTTAGTTAAAGAGTTTGCGAATCTTGATTGCAAAGGACCAAGGGAATATGGCTTGCACCCTATAAGTTGTTTCTTTGCTCTTTAAAAAATACTTTTGCTCTTTTTCCATTTACTTGTTTTCTTATATCATGTGCCCCTTTGTTTGTTTGAATGCTTTCTCGGGTCAAGAAATTTCTGAAACTTTATATTCCATGGGTTGTGTTGGATGTTGTAAAGAGCACTTGGATTCATCTCATGAGTCTGTCAAATTAGAAGCTCTTTTTTTTTTGAATTTTCACCGGGAGGGAGAGAAAACTCCCCCACCTGAATCTTATATTCCCACCAAGCAGCAGATACAGGGGGCGCGGTCGGAACGACACGTGCGGACGGCAAATTACAACAAGAAACCTGTACAAAGAGAGGAGGGGGGAGGGAGGGGGGTTTCATGGGATCAGCCTCTCGGTGTAGCGAGCGCTAGAAGCCAGGCATCTATGTGACCACGATCCTCCTCACGGAACCTACATGTACAATTAGAAGCTCTCTTAATAAGACTGTTGGTGGTTTACTACCTAGCTCTGTAAGATTTTCTCTTTTGATCTTTCGCAATTTATTTTTAGTTGTGTTCTTACTTTTCTTTTAGTTTCCTTTTGGAAGTACTTTTGACTGACTTCGTTCTTTTTATTATATAATCATACTTTTTAGGTCAAAGATCAAATATCTTTCATTGCCCGACAGTTTCGTGTAAATGCTGATGAAAAGAGTGTTGATGCAACTCAGGATATGTTGTTTGGTTGTTTGAATTGAATTGTTCTAGCTACTGCCACTGATCTAGATCTTGACGACTTCAAATCAAACTCTACACACAATCACCGGAATGATCTTGCTGACAGTGAATCTTCAATTCTTAAGAGCGATGGTATATATCTTTTTTTGTGGTTATGTAGTTGGTTTAAAAATTCCATTATATAAGTTTTTGCATTTTTCTGATTAATTTTCTTATTCTGTAGTAGGTGCGGGATTTGATCAGAGTTTTCCTCCCGTCCGGGTGTCTCCCATTGTGCGACCCAATGATAAAGATTTGAATGATACAGCGGGTCAATCTTTTCAGTTCCTAGTATTTTTCTTGCTAATCATTCATGAATTTCTGTAGTTGCATGGTTCAATGATGTTCTCTTTGTGTAGGTTCGGCATCTGATAGGAGAAGGAAGCATTCTTCACCTGCTATTCAACATGAAGTTCTCTATAGCAATTCTAAGTCAAACAAGTCACCTCGTGTTGATATTGACTCTAAAATAGTTTGTGTAAGTTATTTTGTATTATGTGTTTTATTTATTTTTAGTATCTAATGTTTGGTATCTCCAAGTTTCCTTTTTGCCATTTTGTTGATTTTTGTTTTATTTTTTCATTCAATCATTAGGACCAAGGCAGGAAACTGGATTTTAATGATTCTCAGAAGATTAATTCAGTATCTGATGTTCTCAAGAAACTTATTCCCCCCAAGTCTGGTGTTGTGAATGAATTTGGAGGACAATGCAAGAGTATCAGTTTCAATCATATGGTTGATTCGTAAGGTGCAGTTGCTGGCAGTTCTAAAGAGAATTCTTCTTAGTCGACTTTCGATAAGATGTTGGGTGTTAAGAAGAAACCATTCTTGCCTGATAAGCGTCGGTTAAAGACTACCACTTCAGGTATATACTTTTGTCTTCTTAACTTTCTAGTTTTATGCAGTACTTAGAAATGCTACCGCATTTTGATGAAATATTCTTGCATGTCATGAAATTACTTCTCCTATGATATTTTTTGTTCTTTTTGTTCCGTGTTTTTGCACAGGTGTTCTCTTCTTAGAAATCAAGTTATGAAGAAAATTTGACTTCATCTTGTGTTGAACTTCGATGGCATGAACAGGTTTGAAATGTTTTCCATTTTTCCTTGTATATCAACTGAGTGGTTGTTATTTTTCCATATTGTTGCTTACCAATGCCACTTTGAAACTTTTTATATGTATATATGTGCAACTTTCATGCTTTATATGTAGTTTGCTATATTTATTTTTTTCACTAATTTATATGTAGTCTGCTATGTGGAATATCACTTTTTCGTATTTTTCTGATGTTATTAGACTTTTTATTATTTTAAATTTTTATTACAGTATCATCAAACTCCTATCTAGATGCATAGCCTGCCGTTTACTCCTGTGACTACTCCATCGACCTCTTTAATCCCTCGGGTTTATTTTCTTCTTTTCTTTTGTTATATGTTTTTGATGTTATATCTTGTATGATCTGTATGAAGTTCATCGGAGTACTCATCCTAGCATTGTTTCTATTTTTTTCTAGAAAGATGAATCTAGTCCAAGGTTTTCCCATGGAAAATAAGTACTACACACTGAATCTTCTCATTCACCATCTCCTGTCACCAAGGTTTTTTCCTTAAACATTTCAATTTTCAGTTTATATTTTCTTTTTTGTGTATTATCATTTTTTTATTTTAGATTTTTTATCTGACTTGTTTTTTTAATATATTGATTTGAGCTCTGGAAATAGCAAAGGGTTTGAAAATTCTCCCGAAGTGGAGATCCTTGGTGAGGTTAAGTTTTCTGGCAAATGTGACGAATTGCTTAGTTCTTGAGAGAGGATATACAATGAAATGAGTAACATTCCTAGCTCTAGTCACTCTAAAAGAGACGTAAAATATGGTCCAAGAAGAATTGTTAATACAAGCAGATATAATGATTCACCCTATGTCAATGAAAAGTCTTCGAGGTATCCAGTTACAACAAGGATGATTCAGTTGCATGATGCTATTATCAATGTGTCTCGTGATGAAGATGTAAAATAGTACGTATCTTTTCCTGGTCACTTTTTCATCCATACTCTTTGTTATTATTTTATTTTGTTTATTTATCTGTGTAGTTTAGGCGTTTTTACTCTTTTACTCTTCTGCACTTGCTCCTAGATGTGTTGTGCAACTTATTTGTTATGTGTTGTGCAAATTTTCGTATGTTTCCCTTTTCAAAAAAAATCATTTATTAAGATTGTGTTCTATTTTTAGCTTTTTATCTATGTGACAGTGAATATGTTTATATTAGGTTGGCTTTTTATATATATTATGTGTAGTTTTGATTGTTTTACTTTAGTGTGTGTTAATGTTTTCTTGATGCATCCTTATGTTTATCCTTTTCGATCTTGCTCATTTATGTCGTGTGCAATTCATGCTTAATTGATGTGAAAATTTATGTAGTGGTTTAGTTTACTTAATTTTTCCCGCTTTGTGCTAATGATTAGTGCTTTGGTATTATGTTTTTTTGTCCCCTCTATGAGTTGACAATTAACTTATGGATTTTCGTATGTAGCAAATCTTGTATAGATTATGGGAAAGTGACGGTTACATTCTTTTTGTTTGGTACTTCATTTGGAAATAATGGCCCTATTGACACTTACACTATCAATGCTTGGTGTCGGAAACTATCTCTGGACACTAGACCAAAGGAGTCAAGAGTTCATCACTTTTTTCATTTGATTTCTGTAAGTAATCATTTTTTGTCTTTTTTCTTCAACTTTTTTCTTTAGACACTACAGTTTTTCGTTTCTGATTACTACAGTTTTTCGTTCAGTTTTTCTTATGATTTCTGTATTTAATGCAAGAGCATCTACTCAATATGGATTTATATGATACTCAGGAGTTGTCTGATCAGAAGTCAAGAATGGTTCAAAGATGTTTTCAACTTGCTCGTGGTGCTAGGTCGATTCATACTTGTGACGAGGTTAGTTTCTCGATCTTTTGCATTTTTTTAACTTTGTTGTGACGAGGTTAGTTTCTCAGATAGTTGCACATACATTTGTTGTGCAATTTTAATGAGGTCATTCTACAATTTTAGTGAGGTCTACAATTTTCCAGTTTTGCAATTATATAATGTTATTTAAATGAACTCAGGTTACCTTATCTATAGTTCAATCACATAGTTGCACATAGCTTCCCTTTGCAATTTGATTCAGGTTATGCTGCAATTTTTCCAAGTTTAGTTGATTCATGTTTTCCAATTTTTTTGAATATATATATATATATATATATATATATATATATATATATATATTTTCAAAAAAATTGGTTTATTCTGTGAGTGCGCAATTTGTATTTTGATGTTGTGCAATTTTCCTGTTTGCACAACGTACTGAATTTTTATTATGTCCTTTTCACGCACCTTTTATCAATGTAGTTTAATGAGATAGTTGGCATATAGGTTATTGTGCAATTTAAAATAGATCATGCTCCATTTTCTGATAGGGCTCCACTCTGTAAATTGTACATGGATATATATTTATGTCGCTCATTCTATGAGTGCGCAATTTGTATTTTGATGTTGTGCAATTTTCCAGTTTGCACAACGTAGTGAATTTTTATTATGTCCTTTTCATGTACCTTTTTATCAATGTAGTTTGATGAGATAGTTGGCACATAGGTTATACTGATTTTATGACTGTGCAATTTTTATTTTTATGTTATGCAATTTTCTAAGTAAAATTAATTAATGTTAGAGTGTTACTTGCTTTTCAAGTTGTCATTTTTTGCAGGTTCATTTCCCAACACTACATCAGAAACATTGGTTTGACTTTGTCGTCCTTTTTCAACATGAAACATTCGTTATCTTGGATTCAGCTTATGACCAGGATAGCCCTTTCTTGAAAAATGTATTACATTCTGGTGAGTGTTTTTGTATCTATTGTGTAGAAAGATTTTTTTTATTCATTTCATCCACTTAGCTTAACACTTTTTTCTCCCCTTCTGTGTTTTATGTAAAAAAGAATTAGATCCCAAATTTCAAAAGAGTTTGGAATATGTTTGGCTCAAAGAAAATTACATATTGGAGTACATGGGGATTGCAATTTACAAAAGTTCCTAAGCAAACTAATAAGTACTCCCCTGCCCATCACTTTTCTTTTTGGTTCTCCTAGTTTATATACTCAGTTTGATGCTTGTGTTACTTTTTAAGATTTAATGGTCCATTTTTATATCATAGTATGCCAAGGTTCAGATCTTTTTCATATTGGTTTTTATGCAATTATTTTTGTATATGTATGATTAGTTTTTTCTACAGTTGCATGTATAAGCTATCTGCAACTTCTTCAGTTATATATTGCAAGCTATTTCTTTTTTTTCTAATTGAAATTTGTAATTGTACTTACTTCATTTTCCCGGTGTGTTTCCAGGTATGACTGTGGTATTCATGTATCAATGTACTTAAAACAATGGAGCCTAGGGTTGAGATGCAGGATTTTATTTCCGAAGCTGATATTCCCATTCTTCGAATTAAGCTGGCAAATGAAATGTTTTTCACTGACCACAATATTCTTAACGAAGCAAAGAATCGCATTCTTGATTACTAGTTAGTTAGTAAGTGTCATATGTTAGTTTCTTTGTCTTTTCCATTTTTTGCTTTTGATATCCTCAAGCACAAACTTTTGATTTGGAATTTTTTATTGTTACATCTGCTCAGTTTTTTTCTTTTATTTTTGATGTAGGTGGTGACCAAGCCCTAGTGACGAAGCCTTTTCAAGATCATCTACGAAGTTTTCACAGTCACTTGTTGATTGTCGAAGTGCATAGAGTCAAAGCTCCTTTTGAGGAAGTTGCAATCCTGTGGAACTAATAAAATTTGTGGAGCTTTTGAAATACTCTATTGTAAAAATGATATGCAACACCCTTGTGATTTTTGATGATTCAATATGTGTGAAATAATTCTGTAATTTTGCATGTTTTCACGCTCTGTAAAAGTTTTATTCAGTATATGGTGAGAGTTAATGATTTGAATACTATGGTTGTATATTTTATATATGTGTGAGTTATTTTCTATTTATTTACGTATGTGTGATTTGAAATCTTTCTAAAATTGCATAAGTTTTCAGTATATGTGATGTTCTGTGAATGTTTCTCCTTACAGTTGCATAAGTATTTTCTAAAATTCTATTTTAAATCCATCTAGATCCTTTACTATTTGGTTCATCTTTCTATAGATGAAGTAGCAGTATTTTCTATGTGATCCTAAATTTTATACTTCCAAATGAAAGCAGTAGTATTTCATTTTGTTTCATATTTACTATTTGGATTTTTACTCAATTTATTTATTTTCAAATGAATCCCTCATTTTTTGTTTCATTTTTTGGATCAACTTTTTTTAGTATGTATGTCTGATCAAATTTTCTGTAAACTTGAAAATTTGTTTCAAATTTTAGCTCCTCATATTTTTTAAATTTCCAAAATTGTTTCAAATTTTTTGGTACATATTTTTTTGTGTGCTCTTTAAATTAGTTTCTTTCCAGAACATTTTTTCTCTCAGTTCTTTACTTCATTTTTGTTATCTTTTTACTGATTTTTGAGTGATTTGACTGGTGTTTAGTGTTGCCACGTACTGCATGTAACAGTACTCCACCACCACCTTCTTTTAAACGGTTACACCTAGCAACCATGGAAGACACTCAGCCCACTACCCCTCTACCACGTCACCCACTTCCTGTCCTCCCCACGCGCCCACTACTTCTCCGCCCTATTTATACCCCTTTTTATCTTTGTGTCCTCGCCTATTCTTCTATCTCTGCTAGTCGCTCCTCTTGCTCAACTCCCCCCCCCCCCGTTCCCTGAAGCAGCGAAGTAGTGGTATGTACCGTGGCATTATGTGTTTTGTACTTGCTTCTATTCTTGGTTCAAAGGTTTCTATTTCTCAGTGTTTTATGAATTGATCTTTTGTTGCTTTGGTTCTGTTCCAGAGAGGAGATGGGTAGTGATGGATCCAGGGAGTTCAAGCCTGACTATGATGAAGATGCATCTGCTTCTTCAAAAATGAAGGTTTAAAGTTCATCCCCATCTTTTTTGGTACCAATTTTTATTTCAATGATAGCATGCATTTTAGATTTCATGCTAATTTTGGTATTTCCTTTTCCCTTTTCTATAGGTAGTGTGAGATCCATCCAAAGATCTCAAGTGTAAGGCTATAGTTGCAGCTCCTCCTGTTGCCAAGATGGCAAAGCCCAGCAAGGTATTTTTTCAACTTCTCCCATTTTCTCCATTTGCTTGCAGGTGTTCCTTGCTTTCTTTTTCTTATTTCAATGTTGATGAGTATGGTCCTACATTCTTTTGGCTTATCATTTTCATGTTTTGCTCATAGATGTGAGGTGCAATCTGCTACTTCATGCAATGTGCCTAGTCAATTTTATTAGGTTGGTAATCAGAGTGAAATTATTTTTAATTGGGATCTTTTAGTTTGTACTTGCTTGTAGTTGTGATGTGCAACTTATTCTTTTTTGATGTGCAAATTTGCGTATAGTGTATACTTAGGATTGGTTTAATTTGTAATGTATCCTTTTTCAAAGTCAATGTATTTAGATTAGTTTAGGATTTTATATTCGTATAACCAGGCTTATATTTTTTATATTCAGGCTCATGCTTTGGCTTTTTTGCTCCTAGACGTGTTGTGCAACTTATTGTGTTGGGTTGTGCAATTTTTAATTATGTTTTCCCATATGGTACCGAAAATATATAAATTAGGTTAGGCTTTATTCAATTTTAAGTACCTTTCATAGTTTTTGCACATAGATTTCCTGTGCAAATTATGCTTCTTTCTTGTACAGATTTATATAGGTTTCTTTTATATCACCATTTTATTAGGAATTTACTTTAGTTTATATGATGGTTTCCTTTTGTATAATCAATGGAACTACAAATATGGAAATGCTCTTTTTTCTCAGTAATATATCTAGTACTTCTTCGCATTTGTTTATTTTTTATGGTGTTGCTGTTGCCCACTTGTCTGGTCAAATTTTTTAGGCTGCTAATTTTTTGTACTTGCTTGTAGATATGATGTGCAAGTTATCCTCATTTGTTGTGCAAATTTACGTATAATGTATTCTTAGGGTTGGTTTTAACTTGTAATGTATCGTTTTTGACAGGGAATGTATTTAGATTAGGTTAGGATTTATATATGTTATAATCAGGCTGATATTATTTTATACTTAGGCTCATGCTTTTGTTTTTTTGCTCCTAGACGTGTTGTGCAACTTATTATGTTGGTTTGTGCAATTTTAAGTGTGTTTTCCATATGGTACTGAAAATATATAAATTGGCTTAGTGTTTATTGCTAGGCTCATTTATCTGGTGTCCTTTGGACTCAACCTTTCGTAGTTTCTGCTCATAGATTTCTTGTGCAATTTATCTTTCTTTTCTTCTGCAAATTTATATAGGTTTCTTTTATATCAACAATTCTATAGAAGTTTACTTTAGTTTCTATGATGGTTTCCATTTGTGTAATAAATGGAATTACAAATATGAAAATGCTATTTTTTTCTCAATAATGTACCTACTACTTGATTTTTTGTTGTGTTCTTGTTGCCCACTTGTCTGGTCAAATTTTTTAGGCTGATAATCAAGGTGGAATTATTTTTACCCTAGGCTCATAATTTGTACTTGCTTGTAGATATGATGTGCAACTTGTCCCTTTTTCTTGTGAAAATTTATGTATATTGTATTCTAAGTGTTGGTTTTAAGTTATAATGTATCCTTTGTGGGACTGAATGTATTTAGATTAGGTTAGGATTTGTATATGTAATAATCAGCCTGATATTTTTTCCTACTTAGGCTCATGCTTTTTTTTTGCTCCTAGATGTGTTGTGCAACTTATTGTTTTTGGTTTGTGCAATTTTTATATATGTTTTTCAATATGTTGCTGAACATATCTAAATTAGGTTAGGGTTCACATATGTATGAGTAGTTTTGATGGTATTTACTATGTCTGCTGCATTGTTATGTCAATGATTATTTGTTCGGTTTTATACTTTTTTGTTTCTTACTATGTTATATCATGTGCAATTCACGCATACTTATTGTGCAAGTTTATGCAGGGCTTGGTTTTTGTAAATTTTATCATTTTTTAAAATTTTACATGAGTTAGTCATATGCAAATTATAATTCTATGTTGTCCATTTAAACTTTCTTATATCTCTTAATTTTTGTGCAATTTTGTTTCATTTTTTCCTTTTATCTTATTTATCTCATCAAAAGGATTTCAGTCGCAAAACTATGAAGATCTCAGCTATTACAAGAGCATAGCTGAATGTACCTTTTGGAGACACTGACAGAGTCGTGTGCTGCACTGTAGTCAGCACCACTCATTCTGTTAGTTTTTGTGTTGGTGCCGGTGCATTAAACCCACCACATACCTTCCTAAACAACCACCATACCTACCTATTATGGCATTTCCATAGCCATTCCGAGATATATTGCCATGCAACTTCCATCGTTCCGTTTATTATGACACGCACCATCATTGTCATATTGCTTTGCATGATCATGTAGTTGACATCGTATTTCTGGCAAAGCCACCGTTCATATTTTCATACATGTCACTCTTGAGTCATTGCACATCCCGGTACACCATTGGAGGCATTCATATAGAGCCATATATTTGTTCTAGTATCGAGTTGTAATTCTTGAGTTGTAAAGTAAATAAAAGTGTGATGATCATCATTATTAGAGCGTTGTTCTATGTGAGGAAAGGATGACGGAAGCTATGATTCCCTCACAAGTTGGCATGAGTCTCCGGACTTTATGAAAAATAAAAGAGGCCAAAGAAGCCCAAATAAAAAAAGAGGCCAAAGAAGCCCACCAAAAAAAGAGAGAAAATAGAGAAGGGGCAATGCTACTATCCTTTTTCCACACTTGTGCTTCAAAGTAGCGCCATGATCTTCATGATAGAGAGTCTCCTATTTTGTCACTTTCATATACTAGTGGGAATTTTTCATTATAGAACTTGGCTTGTATTTTCCAATGACGGGCTTCCTCAAATTGCCCTAGGTCTTCGTGAGCAAGCGAGTTGGATGCACACCCACTTAGTTTCTTTTTGAGCTTTCATATACTTGTAGCTCTAGTACATCTGTTGCATGGCAATCCCTACTCACTTACATTGATATCTATTGTTGGGCATCTCCATAGCCTGTTGATACGCCTAGTTGATTTGAAACTTTCTCCTTCTTTTTATCTTCTCCACAACCACCATATTCTATTCCACCTATAGTGTTATATCCATGGCATGTATTGCGTGAAAGTTGAAGAAGTTTGAGAACATCAAAAGTATGAAACAATTGCTTGGCTTGTCATCGGGGTTGTGCGTGATTTAATACTTTGTGTGATGAAGATGGAGCATAGCCAGACTATATGATTTTGTAGGGATAACTTTCTTTGGCCATGTTATTTTGAGAAGACATGATTGCTTTATTAGTATGCTTGAAATATTATTGTTTTTATGTAAATATTAAATTTTTGTTTTGAATCTTATGGATCTAAATATTCATGCCACAATAAATAAGATTACACGGATAAATATGTTAGGTAGCATTCCAGATCAAAAAATTCTGTTTTTATCATTTACCTACTCGAGGACGAGCAAGAATTAAGCTTGGGGATGCTTGATATGTCTCCAACGTATCTACAATTTTTTATTGTTCCATGCTATTATATTATCTATTTTCGATGTTTTATATGCATTAATATGCTATTTTATATTATTTTCGGGACTAGCCTAATAACCCAGAGCCCAGTGCCAGTTTATGTTTTTCCTTGTTTTTGAGGTTTATAGAAAAGGAATATCAAACAGAGTTCAAATGGAATAAAACTTCCGGGATGATTTTTCTTGAACTAGAAGACACCTACGAGACTTGGAGAGGAGGTCAGAATACCTACAAGGAGACGACAAGCCGTAGGGGCCTGCCCCTGGCTTGTGCTTCCCCTGGAGGTCCTTTAACCCTAATCTTTAGCCTATAAATTCCCAAATATTCCCAAACCAACAGAAGCATCCAAAAAAATACTTTTCCGCCACCGCAAGCCTCTGTTCCTGTGAGATCCCATCTTGGGGCCTTTTCTGACGATTTGCTGGAGGGGGATTCAATCACGGAGGGCATCTACATCAACTCTATTACCCTACCAATGAAGCGTGAGTAGTTTGCCTAGACCTACGGGTCCATAGCTAGTAGCTAGATGGCTTCTTCTCCCTCTTTGATCTTCAATATAATGTTCTCCTCGATGTTCTTGGAGTTCTATCCGATGTAATATTCTTTTGCGGTGTGTTTGTCGAGATCTGATGAATTGTGGATTTATGATCAGCTTATCTATGAATATTATTTGAATCTCCTCTGAATTCTTCTATGCATGATTAAATATCTTCGTATTTCTCTTTGAATTACTGGTTTGGTTTGGCCAACTAGATTGGTATTTCTTGCAATGGGAGAGGTGCTTAGTACTGGGTTCAATCTTGCGGTGTCCTCGCCCAGTGACAAAGTAGGGGTAGCGAGGCACGTATTGTATTGTTGCCATCAAGGGTAAAAAGATTGGGTTTTCATCATATTGATTGAGTTTTTCCCTCTACATCATGTCATCTTACTTAAGGCGTTACTCCGTTCTTATGAACTTAATACTCTAGATGCATGCTGGATAGCGGTCGATGTGCAGAGTAATAGTAGTAGATGCAGGCAGGAGTCGGTCTACTTGACACGGACGTGATGCCTATATTCATAATCACTGCCTTGGATATTGTCATAACTTTGCTCTTTTCTATCAATGGCTCGACAGTAATTTGTTCACCCACCGTATACTTTCTTTCAAGAGAGAAGCCTCTAGTGAAACCTATCGCCCCCGGGTCTATTTTCCATCATATATTTTCAGATCTATAAAACAAAAAAACCCAAAAATACCTTGTTGCAATTTATTTGTTTTTACTTTGTTTTATGTTTTAGTAATCTTTTATATCTATCTCTATCAGATCTCATCCTTGCAATTGGCCGTGAAGGGATTGACAACCCCTTTATTGTGTTGGGTCCAAGTGTTTGATTGTTTGTGTAGGTGCATAGATTGGAGACTTGCTTGTACCTCCTACTGGGTTGATACCTTGGTTCTCTAACTGAGAGAAATACTTATCTCTACTTTGCCGCATCACCCTTCCCTCTTCAAGGGAAAAACCAATGCAAGCTCAAGAAGTAGCAAGACACATCCCCGAAATTTACACTAATAGTTTCTTTCTTACAATCGATTTTAGCACTGAGAGTGTTCAAGAAAGGTGTACCAAATATAATAGGACAAAAATCATCTTGTGGGGAACCAAGAACAAGAAAATCAATAGGATATTTTATTTTCCCACACAATACTTCAACTTCTCTAACAATCCCAATTGGTGATATAGTATCTCTCTTAGCAAGCTTAATAGTGACGTCAATATCTTTTATTTCAGCAGGTGCAATATCATTCATAATTTCTTGATATAAGGTAAAAGGAATTGCACTCACAGTAGCACCCAAATCACATAAGCCATGATAATAATGATCTCCTATTTTAACGGAAACAACAGGCATGCCAACAACAGGTCTATGTTTATCTTTTTCATCGGGTTTGGCAATTCTAGCAGCTTCATCACAGAAATAAATAGCATGCCCAGCAATATTATCAACCAAGAGATCTTTAACCATAACAATACTAGGTTCAACTATAATTTGTTCAGGGGGTGTAGGTGCTCTAGTATAAATGTTACGAACCACAACTGAAGCTTTAGCATGTTCCTTTACTCTATCAGGGAAAGGTGGTTTCTCAATATAAGCAGTAGGAACAACCGGATCAACATTACAAGTAATAGTTTCTTCGTCAGCTTTAATAGGTTCTACTACTTTTACTTCAATGGGAGGATGATATTTAAACCAATTCTGCTTAGGGAGATCAACATGAGTAGCAAAAGATTCACAGAAAGAAGCTCATATTTCAGAGTCAAGTCCATATTTAGTGCTAAATTCACGAAAAGCATCGGTATCCATAAAAGATTTAACACAATCAAACTTAAGGTTTATACCTGACTCCTTACCCTCGTCGAGTTCTCAATTTTCAGAGTTGCGTTTAATTAGTTCCAATAAGTCCCATTTGAATTCAATAGTTGTCTTCATAAAAGAACCAGTACAAGAAGTATCGAGCATGGATTGATCATTACGAGAAAGCCGAGCATAAAAATTCTGAATAATAATTTCTCTTGAGAGCTCATGATTGGGGCATGAATATAACATTGACTTAAGCCTCCCTCAATCTTGAGCGATACTTTCTCCTTCACGGGGCCAAAAATTATATATATAACTCCGATCACGATAAACTAGATGCATAGGATAAAACTTCTGATGAAATTCCAATTTCAATCGGTTGTAATTCTGCTACTTCCTGAGCTTGCGTTAGTTTTTCCCTTGAAGAGGAAAGGGTGATGCAGCAAAGTAGAGATAAGTATTTCCCTTAGTTTGAGAACCAAGGTATCAATCCAGTAGGACACAACGCACAAATCACCAATACCTGCACAAACAATCAAACAACTTGCACCCAACGCGATAAAGGGGTTGTCAATCCCTTCACGGTTACTTGCAAAAGTGAGATATGATATAGATAGATAAAAATAAACAAAAGATAAAGTAAATATTTGGGGTTTTTTGGTTTATAGATCAGAAAGTAAAACATTGGAAAATAGTAGATCTGAAACTTATACAATGGAAAATAGTAGATCGGAAACTAATATGATGGGAAATAGACCCGGGGGCCATAGGTTTCACTAGAGTCTTCTCTCAAGATAGCAAATAATACGGTGGGTGGATAAATTACTGTCAAGCAATAGATAGAAAAGCGCAAAGTTATGTCGATATCTAAGGCAATGATTATGAAATATAGGCATCACGTCCGTGTCAAGTAGACCGACTCCTGCCTACATCTACTACTATTACTCCGCACATCGACCGACTCCTGCCTGCATCTAGAGTATTAAGTTCATAAAGAATAGAGTAACACATTAAGTAAGATGACATGATGTAGAGGAATATACTCAAGCAATATGATGTAAACCCCATCTTTTTATCCTTGATGGCAACAATACAATACGTGCCTTGCTGCCCCTACTGCCACTAGGAAAGGACACCACAAGATTTAACCCAAAGCTAAGCACTTTTCCCATTGCAAGAAAAACCAATCTAGTTGGCCAAACTAAACTGATAGTTCGAAGAGAATTACAAAGATATCAAATCATGCATATAAGAATTCAGAGAAGATTCAAATAATATTCATAGATAAGCTGATCATAGATCCACAATTCATCGGATCTCAACAAACACACCGCAAAAGAAGATTACATTAGATAGGTCTCCAAGAACATCGAGGAGAACATGGTATTGAGATTCAAAGAGAGAGAAGAAGCTATCTAGCTACTAGCTATGGACACGTAGGTCTGTCGTAAACTACTCACGCTTAATCGGAAGGGCAATAGAGTTGATCTAGAAGCCCTCCGTGATCGAATCCCCCTCTGATAGGATGCCAGAAAAGGCCCCTAGATGGGATCTCACGGGAACAGAAGGTTGCGGCAGTGGAAAAGCATTTTCATGGATGCTTTTGGAGGTTTGGGAATATATGCGAATATATAGGGCCAAGGGTTAGGTCAGAGGAGTCCTAAGGAGGTGGCAAGGCAGGGGGCGCACCCTACCCCCCCTGGGCGTGCCCTCCCCCTCGCCACCACCTCGCGGCTCTTCTGCTTCATCTCCAAGTCTCCGGGGTGTCTTCTGGTCCAAAGAAAAATCTTCGCGAAGGCTTTATTCCATTTGGACTCCGTTTGGTATTCCTTTCCTGCGAAGCTCAAAAACAAAGAAAAAAACAGAAACTGGCACTGGGCTCTAGGTTAATAGGTTAGTCCCAAAAATAATATAAAATAGCATATTAATAAATATAAAACATCCAAAACAGATAATATAATAGCATGGAACAATAAAAAATTATAAATACGTTGGAGACGTATCAAGCATCCCAAGCTTAATTCCTGCTCGTCCTCGAGTAGGTAAATGATAAAAAACCCGATGACAAAATCATGTAGTGTGGCTATGCTCCATCTTCATCATACAAAATATTCAAATCATGCACAACCTCGATGACAAGCCAAGCAATTGTTTCATACTTTTGGTGTTCTCAAACTTTTCAACTTTCACGCAATACATGAGCGTGAGCCATGGACATAGCACTATAGGTGGAAATGGAATATATGGTGGTTGTGGAGAAGACAAAAAGAGGGAGATAGTATCACATCAACTAGGCATATTAATGGGCTATGAAGATGCCCATCAATAGATATCAATGTGAGTGAGTAGGGATTGCCACGCAACGAATGCACTAGAGCTATAAGTTTATGAAAGCTCAAAAGAAAACTAAGTGGGTGTGCATACAACTTGCTTGATCATGAAGACCTAGGGCAATTTGAGAAAGCCCATCATTGGAATATACAAGCCAAGTTCTGTAATGAAAAATTCCCACTAGTATATGAAAGTGACAACATAGGAGACTCTCTATCATGAAGATCAAGGTGCTACTTTGAAGCACAAGTGTGGAAAAAGGATAGTAACATTGCCCCCTCTCTCTTTTCTCTCATTTTTTGTGTGGGCTTTTTTGGCCTCTTATTATTATTATTATTATTATTATTATTATTATTATTATTATTATTATTATTATTATTATTATTATTATTCGTCCGGAGTCTCTTCCCGACTTGTGGGGGAATCATAGTCTCCATCATCCTTTCCTCACATGGGACAATGCTCTAATAATGATGATCATCACACTTTTATTTACTTAAAACTCAAGAATTGCAACTCGATACTTAGAACAAAATATGACTCTATATGAATGCCTCTGGCACTGTACCTGGATGTGCAATGACTCAAGAGTGACATGTATGAAAGAATTATGAAAGGTAGCTTTGCCACAAGTACGACGTCAACTACATGATAGCAATATGACAATGATGGAACGTGTCATAATAAAACGGAATGGTGGAAAGTTGCATGGCAATATATTTCAGAATGGCTATGGAAATGCCATAATAGGTAGGTATGGTGGCTATTTTGAGGAAGGTATATGTTGGGTGTATGGTACTGGCAAAAGTTGCGCGGCACTAGAGAGGCTAGGAATGGTGGAAGGGTGAGAGCGCGTATAATCAATGGATTCAACATTAGTCATAAAGAACTCACATACTTATTGAAAAAGTCTATTAGTCATCAAAACAAAGTACCATGCGCATGCTCCTAGGGGGTAGATTGGTAGGAAAATACCATCGCTCATCCCCGACCGCCACTCATAAGGAAGACAATCAATAAGTAAATCATGCTCCGACTTCATCACATAATGGTTCACCATACGTGCATGCTACGGGAATCACAAACTTTAACACAAGTATTTCTCCAATTCACAATCACTCACTAGCATGACTCTAATATCACTATCTCTACATCTCAAAACAATCATAAGGAATCAAACTTCTCACAGTATTCAATGCACTTTATATGAAAGTTTTTATTATACCCCTCTTGGATGTCTATCATAATAGGACTAAATTCATAACCAAAGCAAATTACCATGTTGTTTAAAAATACTCTCAAAATAATATAAGTGAGGCATGAGAGCAAAATTGCCTAGCTCAAATGATATAAGTGAAGCACTAGAGCAAAATTGCCTAGCTCAAAAGATATAAGTGAAGCACATAGAGTATTCTAATAAATCACGATTCATGTGTGTCCCTCTCAAAAGGTGTGTATAGCAATGATGATTGTGTAAAACTAAAAAGTAAAGAATCGTATCATACAAGACGCTCCAAGCAAAACACATATCATGTGGTGAATAAAAATATAGCCTCAAGTAAAGTTATCGATATACGAAGACGAAAGAGGGGATGCCTTTTGGGGCATCCCCAAGCTCAGGCTCTTGGTTGTCCTTGAATATTACCTTGGGGTGCCTTGGTCACCCCCAAGCTTAGGCTATTGCCACTCCTTATTCCATAGTCCATAAATCCTTAACCAAAACTTGAAAACTTCAGAACACAAACTCAACAGAAAATCTTATGAGATCCGTTAGTATAAGAAAAAAAATCACCACTCTTGGTACTATTGTGAACTCATTCTTTATTTATATTTGTGTAATATCTACTGTATTCCAACTTTTCCATGGTTTAAACCCCCCCTCCCGCCCCCCCGATACTACCCATAGATTCATCAAAATAAGCAAACAACACATAAAAAACAGAATCTGTCAAAAACAAAACAGTCTGTAGCAACCAGAGAACTTCTAAAACTTATGTAACTCTAAAAATTCTGAAAAATTCAGAAAACCTGGGAAATTTTTATAACAATCTTGTGTAAAAAATTTAGATCAAAAACACGCTTTTGTGAATTATTAAAATTATTTTCCTGGGTGCAAAAGTTTTTGTTTTTCAGCAATATCAAATCAACTATCACCGTAAGCCATCCCAAAGGTCTTACTTGGCACAAACACTAATTAAAACACAAAAACACATCTAACCAGAGGCTAGATGAATTATTTATTGCAAAACAGCAAGGAAAAATATTGGTTTGCCTCCCAACAAGCGCTTTTCTTTAAAGCCTTTTAGCTAGGCATTGATAATTTTAATGATGCTCACATAAAAGAGAATAATTGAAGCACAAAGAGAGCATCGTAAAACACATGACAAACACATCTAAGCCTAACATACTTCTTATGCATAGGCATTTTATAAGCAAACAAATTATCAAGGCAAGCAAAAACTAGCATATGCAAGGAAGAAGAAAGAGATGATAGCAATCTCAACATGAAGAGAGGTAATTTAGTAACATGAAAATTTCTACAACCATATTTTCCTCTCTCATAATAATTACATGTAGGATCACAAGCAAATTCAACAATATAGCTATCACATAACATGTTCTCAACATGATTCACATGCATGCAAAGTTGACACTCTTCCAAAATAGTGGGACTACATTAACTAAAGTCATGACCTCTCCAAACTCTCTTTTATCAAAAATTTCATAAGATTGAACATTCTCCAAATATGTGGGATCTAAATTTAACACTCTTCCAAACCCACTTTCAATATTATTGCAAACATTATTATCAATCTAATATTCATCATGGGGCTTAAATAAAATTTCAAGATCATAAGAAGAATCACCCAAATCATGATCATTGCAACAAGTAGTGGACATAGCAAAACTAGCATCCCCAAGCTTAGGGTTTTGCATATCATTAACACAATTGACATTAATAGAATTTATAATAACATCATTGCAATCATGCTTTTCGTTCAAGGAGCTATCGTGAATCACTTTATAATTTTCTTCTTTCAACACTTCATCACAATTTTCATATTCACGAATTTCAAGCAAAACCTCATAAAGATAATCTAGTGCACTCAAATCACTAGAAATTGGTTCATCACAATTTGATCTCTTAAATAGATTAGAAAGTGGATGAGGATCCATAAACCTTTGTTTCTGTTTTTCAATAAACACACAATTTTACCAAGCGAACAAGCAAACAAACCAAGTAAGACATAAGGGCAATCGAAAAGAAGGATGAAAGAAGGGTGAAAGAAAAGGGCCAAGAAAAGGGCGAATCTTTTTGAAAATTGTTTTAGAAGTGGGGGAGAGGAAAACGAGAGGAAAATGGTGAATAATGTAATGCAAGAGATGAGAGTTTATGATGGGTACTTGGTATGTCTTGACTTGGCGTAGATCTCCCCGGCAACGGCGCCAAAAATTCTTCTTGCTACTTCTTGAGCTTGCGTTGGTTTTTCCCTTGAAGAGGAAAGGGTGATGCAGCAAAGTAGAGATAAGTATTGCCCTCAGTTTGAGAACCAAGGTACAGTAGGACACAATGCACAAATCACCAATACCTGCACAAACAACCAAACAACTTGCACCCAACGCGATAAAGGGGTTGTCAATCCCTTCATGGTTACTTGCAAAAGTGAGATCTGATATAGATAGATAAAACTAAACAAAAGATAAAGTAAATATTTTTGGGTTTTTTGGTTTATAGATCGGAAAGTAAAAGTTTGCAAAATAGTAGATCGGAAACTTATACGATGGAAAATAGTAGATCAAAACTAATATGATGGAAAATAGACCCGGGGGCCATAGGTTTCACTAGAGGCTTCTCAAGATAGCAAATAATATAGTGGGTGAACAAATTACTGTTGAGCAATTGATAGAAAATCACAAAGTTATGACGATATCTAAGGCAATGATTATGAAATATAGGCATCACGTCTGTGCCAAGTAGACCGACTCCTGCCTGCATCTACTACTATTACTCCACACATCAACCGACTCATGCCTGCATCTAGAGTATTGAGTTCATAAAGAATAGAGTGACATATTAAGTAAGATGAGATGATGTAGAGGAATAAACTCAAGCAATATGATGTAACCCTATGTTTTTATCCTCGATGGCAACAATACAATATGTGCCTTGCTGCCCTTATTGTCCCTCGGAAAGGACACCACAATATTGAAACCAAAGCTAAGTGACGGTGTCTTGGACTAGGGGTACTCACCACGTCATCCCCCGATCAGTTAGATTGGACCGAGGACCCCCATGGCCGTATACTCGGGGGCCAGTTCGGACAGCCGAAGTATACACAAGGAAGATTCTACAAGACTTGGCGATCAAGACAAGGACTCCTCCCCACCGGCGTATTCGGCTAGGACTCTTGTTATCCTAGGCCTCTGGTACATTATATAAACCGAGGCCAGGCTAGTCGATAGATTATGACATTACTCATCATACCTCTTGGTTTTAGACCACAACATACGATCTTGTGGTAGATTAACTCTTGTAATACTCATATCATCAAGATCAATCAAGCAGGAAGTAGGATATTACCTCCATCAAGAGGGCCCGAACCTGGGTAAAACATTGTGTCCCCTACCTCCTGTTACCATTAGCCTTAGACGCACAGTTCAGGACCCCCTACCCGAGATCCGCCGGTTTTGACACCGACATTGGTGCTTTCATTGAAAGTTCCGCTGTGTGATCGGCAAAAGGATCAATGGCTCGACTACAGATAAACTGCAACGTCGACTTCTTCGTCACCAGCTTGACTGGTCACCTTGGCTTGACCGAGGACTGCGCCCTACCTCCGATCGTCATGTTCGGATGAGGGCCTTCATCAAACACCAACTCCGATCTCCATCAAGATCATGGAGGAATCATCCATGGAGCTCGGGGGCTCAACGTCAACATTGCCCTCGGGCGACCGTGCTGTTTTTTGGATAGTAAACTCATATCCGCTGCCACCGCCTCCTCGAGTGTCGCTTAAACGATTGCTTCAGTGGAATTATGCGGAATTAAGTCTACAACAACCCTGCAAAATTTCGTCGAGTTCCGATGGAGGAATCTCCGGCAATCTCCGATATACCGGAGCCCTGTTGAATCTGGACGAGAATCCGGACGAGTTTGGAGCGTGGTGTCCAGCATCTAGCTCAGATGTCCTTTGGAAGATCCAACCGTTGATCGGCTGCGGAATTCCTATATCTACCACCTGTCAACAATTCAGCTCGATCCGACCATCCAAACTTCGGGAACCTTCCGATTAGTGCATCATTTTTCGGATTTGTTTTCTGCGCGAGAACAAATCCGACCTAAGTTCATCTTCTTTATGAACGGGATTTCGGACATCCTTTTTGAAGGAAGTTTTTGTATGGGGTATTGTGTTTTATTCTCAAATACATCCCACTAATATTATAAGTATTCCCCATCGCGCCGGTGTCAAACCGGCTCGACAACATCACTCCACGGTGTCCAACCTACGCTAGACACGTCGTCGCTTTGTTGAGCCGAGCTCAACTTCTTCGGATCATCATCTCGGCCATCCGAACAATAGTTCGGCATCGCAAAGGATAAATCTTCACCAACATCGTTGCTACACGAATTACACGGAGCGGGCACACCGACATTGTCGCGTGGTCACTGTTGGGGAACGTAGTAATTTCAAAAATTTTCCTACGCACACGCAAGATCATGGTGTTGATGAATAGCAACGAGAGGGGAGAGTGTTGTGTCTACATACCCTTGTAGACCCGGCGAAGCGATCACAACGTAGAGGAAGTAGTCGACGTTCTCCTCGCGATCCGACCGATCCGGCGCCGTCACTCCGGCGCCCGAGTTCTTGACACACGTACAGCTCGATGACGTCCCTCGTACTCGATCCAGCCGAGTGTCGAGGGAGAGTTTCACAAGACGGCGTGGTGACAATCTTGATGTTTCACCGCGCAGGGCTTCGCCTAAGCTTCGCGACGGTATGACCGAGGTGGAATATGGTGGAGGGGGCACCGACACGGCTAAGGAACGATCCGTAGATCAATACTTGTGTGTTCTAGGGTGCCCCCTGCCCCGTGATATAAAGGAGGGAGGGGAGGCCGGCGGCCTAGAGGAGGCGCTGGGAGGAGTCCTACTCCCACCGGGAGTAGGACTCCCTTCCTAGTTGGAATAGGATTGGGGGAGGGAAGAGGAAGGGGCGCCGCCTCCTGTCCTATTCGGACTGGGGGGAGGCGCGCGGCCCCCGGCCGCCCTTCCTCTTCTCCTCGAGGCCCACTGTGGCCCATTTACTTCGGGGTTCCGTAACCTCCGGTACTCGGTAAATTCTGTTTTCACCGGAACCATTCGAACTCCAAATATAGGCTTCAATATATCAATCTTTATGTCTCGACCATTTCGAGACTCCTCGTCATGTCCGTGATCACATCCGGACTCGAACTTCTTCGGTACATCAAAACACATAAACTCATAATAACCGCCATCGAAACCTTAAGCGTGCGGACCCTACGGTTCGAGAACAATGTAGACATGACCTAGAACTATTCTCGGTCAATAACCAATAGCGGGACCTGGATGCCCATATTGGTTCCTACATATTCTACGAAGATCTTTGTCGGTCGGACCGCATAACAATATCGTTGTTCCCTTTGTCATCGGTATGTTACTTGCCCGAGATTCGATCGTCGGTATCCAATACCTAGTTCAATCTCGTTACGGCAAGTCTCTTTACTCGCTTCCGTAATACATCATCTCATAACTAACTCATTAGTTGTAGTGCTTGCAAGGCTTCATGATGTGTATTACCGAGAGGGCCCAGAGATACCTCTCCGACAATCGGAGTGACAAAACCTAATCTCGAAATACGCCAACCCAACATCCGCCTTTGGAGACACCTGTAGTACTCCTTTATAATCACCCATTACGTTGTGACGCTTGGTAGCACCCAAAGTGTTCCTCCGCAAACGGAGTTGCATAATCTCATAGTTACAGGAACATGTATAAGTCATGGATAAAAGCAGTAGCAACATACTAAACGATCGTGTGCTAAGCTAAGGGAATGGGTCATGTCAATCAGATCATTCTACTAATGATGTGACCTTGTTAATCAAATAACAACTCCTTGTTTATGGTTAGGAAACATAACCATCTTTGATTAACAAGCTAGTCTAGTAGAGGCATACTAGTGACATATTGTTTTGTCTATGCTTTCACACATGTATTATGTTTCCGGTTAATACAATTCTAGCATGAATAATAGACATTTATCATGAAATAAGGAAATAAATAATAACTTTATTATTGCCTCTAGGGCATATTTCCTTCAGTCACTTCATCAGGCCAGCATTGACCACGTCACAAGTTACGACCTGGGTTGGCATGGCCGCACTGTTGCCTCTTCGAGCCAATGTCCATCACGCCGAACTACTTCAACACCTCGGCTGACATGGAAGGTAATCGATTTTGACCGCGTTACGTGGTCACTACTCCAAAATGCCGAACTCTTTGCTCGGACACCTCGGGCCTGGGGGCTGGGACCTTGGCCATGCCGAGGACTGCGAACCTTGTCAGTTCAATGGGCGTATTTGTCCCGCCACAAGCCTGAATCGCATCATCAACACCGAACACATTAACCAGCTTAGTTGCTTTCATGCTCAAAAACTTTCAGTTTTAAATTTTGTTCGGTTCGACCAAGCTTTATACTTTTCGGCACAAAGTTGTTTGTGACAAAGTTCCTTGTCAAAACTTTGTTTGTGACGCACATATTCAAATACCCCGTTTATTTGGGGGCTCCCTTGATGGAGCTTTTCCTCTTGCATATGATTATACTTGTACGGCTTCGTTCCTTGTTCATGTATTACGCCATAATATGCACCATGTTGACTTAAGCGATTTGCAAGCTGGGTTGCCTCGCTCCTGTGTTTACCCCTACGTTCCCGATTGTTCGGCTAGGGAGTAAAGGGAGCACCTCTGCGATTGTCACGGCCGTGTCCTCCGAGCTCTGACCTCAGACTGAGTGAAGCCGAAAGCTAGCACTCTTACTGTTTTCAATAATGGTCGACACACAACGGAACTCATGAGTACAAAAAATCTATTGCACAAGTCTCATAGTAATAATGAGCAACCGAAGAAAGGTATCGGTGGAGGTACTATTTTCTTCGAAGATGCTTCTTACACTTCATCGGTAATATAGCATAAGTTCCCTGAGCGCGCTTTGTCTGTTACAGCCTTATGGCATGATTGCCTGGTTATCGGAAACACCGTCGATATTCTCGATAGGGGGAGTACATAACACTTTTCGGCCCTTGACCGAAGAGGGAGAAGCCGACGGTCGGTTAAGACGCGTATAAAGTTTGGGTGAACATAGATATGATATAAGTACTACGGTACATACAATCATTATACATAAAATTCTTTTACCCAAGTCACTCGGGGGCTCTTAAATTTATGTGAGCTATTTTATAGTAAGTGTTCTTCTTCTTAGTCGTTGCAAAGTCTTTTTTCTATCACTCCTTTTTTCGACGCGAATGTGTGGTCAATAGCCGGGGAGCCTAATTTCTCTCAAAGTCGCTAAAGTTTGCTAAACTGGCCTAATGAGAAGTACTCCGCCTAGAGGTTGAAGCCGTAGGCTGACCCGCTTGAAGTCTTGAGATAGGATGTGTCATGTTAAAGCACGACAGAAGCACAATTCTTTCTTTTTCTAAGACCAATTTTCTGATTGGCACCGAACAATTGATCTAGTTCGGACGTCGAGTTTTTACTGACGTTTTTGGTTTTCCAATCCTATGGCACTTTTCAACCATTTGTGTGTTTTCCGCATAAGTCTCGTAGTGCAGTGCCAGACACCTTTAGAGATTCAGCAAAAATTCTCAGATATTGCTATATATGCATCAGTTTCGAATTGTGTCTTCGGTCAATAGTTGGGTTGCCCGGCTCCTGTGCTTGCCTCCTACGTTCCGCTTTGTTCGGTTAGGTGTGCAAAGGGAGAACCACTGCGATTGTGCTTCCAACTCACATGGTTGAGCACCTCAATGGAGAAAGCCGAAAACTGACTATCACAATAAGCGTAAACTGGTTAGCGGTCCGATGACTGTATTAAATGATTAGCCATTCATAACATTGGCCGAAGTGTTTATGGCTTGACCTCTGCTGTCGCCGAACACTAACCGGGGGCTCGTAGCTAGCTTCCCCAGTTTAAAGCTCCTATGACTAAGAGAAAGTTATAAAGCCAAGATATCTGATTGCCTCATTTTCGCTAACATAGCCGCCTCCGGGCACCGAGACGTCGGCTAAGGGTTTTCTTGTTATTGCGGAAACACCCTGCATAGTATCTACAAAGGGGTAGAAGCCGACGATGGGCCACTTTCAACTGGTAAACGGACACAATGGAGTCAAAATAAGTATATATCATCAACATTTGTACTCATTATACAAGTGTTGCCTTCCGTAATTATCGTTATATAAAGCCATAAATATGCATCAATTTGACTTAAGATTTTGGCCAAGCTGGGTTGCCTGGCTCCTGTGCTTACCCCTACATTCCCGATTGTTCGGCTAGGCGGTAAAGGGAGCACCTCTGTGATTGTTACTACCGGGTCATCCGATTTAGTACCTCAGACTGGGTGAAGCCGAAAGCTAGCAATCTTAAAGGATCAAATTGGTCGGCAACGACGGAAGTAAAAAAAATTTGTTCATTAATACCATAGAGTTTGGGAACTTTCCCCGAACTAAATCCTCAATATTTTCCTCCCACATTGATCGGAGTTAAGGCTTCATGATCATGCTCAGCATGACAACCCAAAGAAAGGAACCGATAGCGGGACTATTTTCTCTGGAAGATGTTTCTTACGTTAACATATCTCTCCGTGTACCTTTGTTTATAAAACCATATGGCCGGATTGCCTTGTTTTCCATAAATCTTTACCCTTATAACAGCTTCATAAAGTAGGAAAACACTCCTTAGCTATTGACCAAAGAGGTTGAAGCCGATAGTCGGTCAGCAAACTTTTGTACAATGCGGATCCGAGCATTAATGATGTAAAGTACTTGGATACATAGAGTCATTACACATAATTTGTGATTTTACTATGGATATCGATCCTTAATTCGGCCACTCGTGCCCACATTAAGGCTCGGGGGCTACTAGGCTTCATGCTTATCATTTACAAATATTAAGAGGGTACATCGATCCACTGAACTGGTGTTGCCACCCGACTAGTGGCTCGGGGGCTACTGCATTGACAATCCAATGCAGAAAATTTAAAGTGCAATATAGTTTTCAAGGAGATTATTATCCTTAGGTTGGTCGGCCGCACCCAACCTGAGTCTTGAGGACTTTGCACACCGCGTTTTTATTCCTAAGTATGCTGCCGAGCTGGGAATTGATCCTCAGGCTGATTTTACGCATCGACCTGAGTCTCAGGGCTACTAGGGTCAGCGGTTTGATTTTTTCATTCAGGTGCATCCCGGATATTAGGCCAATACGCACCTTGAGGGTTACTGATATACATATACTGGCTATACATCTCGTCAGAGATTACATTGCACAATTGGGAATTAAATTCATAAAAATCAGCCCGTGGCCAAGGTGGTGCACCACCTCGGAAGTAGTCCAGCATAAAGCTCGGGCGCTAGTGGCTGGCTCCAAAGCGGGCATTTCCGACATTAAGCTCTGCTAAAACTCCTTCAGACCTTTTTGAACCAAGGTGATCTATGATACCTCGGATATAATCTGGCGTTGGAGCTCAGATACATTCTGGCGTTGGAGCTTGGACACAGTCCGGCGTTGGAGCTCGGATACATTCCAGCGTTGGAGCTCGGAAGCAGCCCGGCGTTGGTGCTCGGCTGCAAAAGACACCTCGAATGCCGTTCGGTGTTGGAGCTCGGACGCAAGAGGAAACTGCCGCCCGGGAACAACTTCAAACCCGAGGTGTGGCATAAAAATAACAAGGCATTGATAAAGGCCGAGAACTTAAAGGGGCTCCTCGGATACCCGACGTGTAAACTCTTCGGATTTACTTCGGCGATTCTCAAGATCGAAGATGAGCAAATTTGTTGAACCAGTTTTCAAGACCGACGACCGAAGATGAAGAACAGTGCGGAAGAATCGAGGAGCGTCCCCAACTTGAAAACCGGTTCAGGGGGCTACTGGCGGTGTCCTGGACTCGGGGGTACTCACCACATGACCCCCCGATCAGTTAGATTGGGCCGAGGACCCCCATGGCCGTATACTCAGGGGCCAGTTCGGACAGCCGAAGTATACACAAGGAAGATTCTACAAGACTTGGCGATCAAGACAAGGACTCCTCCCACCGGCGTATTCGGCTAGGACTCTTGTTATCCTAGGCCTCTGGTACATTATATAAACCGAGGCTAGGATAGTTGATAGATTATGACATTACTCATCATACCTCTTGGGTTTAGACCACAACATATGATCTCGTGGTAGATCAACTCTTGTAATACTCATATCATCAAGATCAATCAAGCAGGAAGTAGGGTATTACCTCCATCGAGAGGGCCCGAACCTGGGTAAAACATCGTGTCCCCTGCCTCCTGTTACCATTAGCCTTAGACGCACAGTTCGGGACCCCCTACCCAAGATCCGCCGGTTTTGACACCGACACTAAGCACTTCTCCCATTGCAAGAAAAACCAATCTAGTTGGCCAAACCAAATTGACAGTTCGAAGAGAATTACAAAGATATCAAATCATGCATATAAGAATTCAGAGAAGATTCAAATAATATTCATAGATAAGTTGATCATAAATCCACAATTCATCGGATCTCGACAAATACACCGCAAAAGAAGATTACATCGGATATATCTCCAAGAACATCGAGAAGAACATGGTATTGAGATTCAAATAGAGATAAGAAGCCATCTAGCTACTAGCTATGGACCCGTAGGTTTGTGGTAAACTACTCATGCTTCATCGGAAGGGCAATAGAGTTGATGTAGAAGCCCTCCATGATCGAATCCCCTCCGGCAGGATGCTGGAAAAGGCCCCTAGATGGGATCTCACGGGAACAGAAGTTTGTGGCGGTGGAAAAGTGTTTTCATGGATGCTTTTGGAGGTTTGGGAATATATGTGAATATATAGGGCCAAGGGTTAGGTCAGAGGAGTCCCGAGGAGGTGGCAAGGCAGGGGAGCGCCCTACACCCCTGGGCACGGCCTCCCCCCTTGCCGCCGCCTCGTGGCTCTTCTGACTTCATCTCCAAGTCTCTGAGGTGTCTTCTGGTCCAAGAAAAATCATCACAAAGGTTTTATTCTATTTGGACTTCGTTTGGTATTCCTTCCCTGTGAAGCTCAAAAACAAGGGAAAACAGAAACTCGCACTGGGCTCTGGGTTAATAGGTTAGTCCCAAAAATAATATAAAATAGCATATTAATGCATATAAAACATCCAAAACAGATAATATAATAGCATGGAACAATTAAAAATTATAGATACGTTGGAGACGTATCAAATTCCAAGTCCCAATATCATCGCATAGCCTATACTGTGCCAATGCCTTTCCCTTCAAATATAAAGTGAAGACCTTCTTCTTGACTTCATCCTCGGGCAAACATGTAAGCTTAAATAATCCACAAACTTCATCCACATAGATTAGATGCATATCAGGATGTAGTGTTCCACCTCTTGTATAAGGATTAGCTAGCAATTTGTCTATCATACACGAAGAAATTTCATAATAAATATTTTCAATAGGTTCAGTAGGTTGAGAAGAAACTCTTTGTTCTTTCGGTCGGGGTGAAGATACCCCGAACAAACCTGTCAAAGGATTATTTTCCATAGTGACAAATAACAGTAAATTTCAATACACAATATAAATTTATTTCCTTACGAGATTCCACTCACCAAAGGCACTTCACTCCCCGGCAACGGCGCCAGAAAAGAGCCTTGATGACCCACAAGTATAGGGGATCTATCATAGCCCTTTCGATAAGTAAGAGTATCGAACCCAACGAGGAGCAAAAGGAAATGACAAGCGGTTTTTAGCAAGGTATTCTCTGCAAGCACTGAAATTATCGGTAACAGATAGTTTTGTGATAAGATAATTCGTAACGGGTAACAAGTAACAACTGTAACAAAGGTGTAGCAAGGTGGCCAGATCCTTTTTATAGCAAAGGATAAGCCTGGAAAAACTCTTATATAAAGCAAAGTGCCCCCGAGGACACATGGGAATTACTGTCAAGTTAGTTTTAATCATGCTTAGATGATTCGCGTTCATTACTTTGATAATTTGATATGTGGGTGGACCGGTGCTTGGGTGTTGTACTTACTTGGACAAGCCTCCCACTTATGATTAACCCCTCTCGCAAGCATCCGCAACTACGAAAGAAGAATTAAGATAAATTTAACCATAGCATGAAACATGTGGATCCAAATCAGCCCCTTACGAAGCAACGCATAAACTAGGGTTTAAGCTTATGTCACTCTAGCAACCCATCATCTACTTATTACTTCCCAATGCCTTCCCCTAGGCCCAAATGATGGTGAAGTGTTATGTAGTTGATGTTCACATAACACCACTAGAGGAAAGACAACATACATCTCATCAAAATATCGAACCAATACCAAGTTCACATGATTACTTATAGCAAGACTTCTCCCATGTCCTCAGGAACAAACGTAACTACTCACAAAGCATATTCAAGTTCATAATCAAAGGGGTAATAAATTATCATTAAGGATCTGAACATATGATCTTCCACCAAATAAACCAACTAGCATCAACTGCGGGGAGTAATCAACACTACTAGCAACCTACAGGTACCAATATGAGGTTTTGAGACAAAGATCGGATACAAGACATGAACTAGGGTTTGAGAGGAGATGGTGCTGGTGAATATGTTGATGGAGATTGCCCCCCTCTTGAAGAGAGGACCATTGGTGATGATGATGGCTTCGATTTCCCCCTCCGAGAGGGAAGTTTCCCTGGCAGAATCGCTCTACCGGAGCTCTAGATTGCTCCTGCCTAGTGAAAGTGCAACTAATCCCTGGGTGGTTTTTGTAATTCATAACAACATATGGATCATTGAACTAATATCCATTCAAGTTTAATATCTCAGAAAGTTCAATGAATGGCATGGCATGGACTAGAGATGTGGACCCCTCAAAATGCTAAGGAACATGTTGGCAAAAGCTCAAGACTCTTCATTATTATTTTAGTGATCCAAGACCACATTGAGTCCATAGGAAAGCTAATACTATTAAAAGGGGATGGGGTGTTGCTTAATGGTCTACTTGCTCAAAATACTTAGTGATATTGCTCCAAAGCCCTCAACCACTTTCTCATTCCAATTATGTCTGAAACTCAAAGTCAAACTCGGCCCCACCGTAATCTTCTATCCGGCGCCACCGAGTTCATTTGACACAGCCACTGCCAGAAACCCTAAACACTTCGGTCACACCGATACGAATCTCGGTATCACTGAGATGGTCCTGCAAACACTCTATTCCCCTTTGCAACATTTCGGTCTCACCGAAATGAGTGATCGGTCACACCGAGTTTGCTTGACCAACTCTCTGTTTGCTCTTTGCTGAAATCGGTCTCACCGAGTTCATGCAATCGGCTTCACCGAGATGAGGTTTTGCCCTAAGTCCTAGCACATCGGTCCCACCGAGTTGTTCCAATCGGTCCCATCAAGATTCCTAACGTTCACATTTTGAACTGAATCGGTCTCACCGAGTTCTTCTATTTGGTCTGACCGAGTTGGGTCAAATGTGTGTAATGGTTGGATTTTGTGTGGAGGTTGTATATACCCCTCCACCCACTTCTCCATTTGTGAGAGAGCCATCAAAATGTGCCTACACTTCCAGCTTACATTTTCTGAGAAAGAACCACCTACTCATGTGTTGAGACCAAGAAAGTCCAATCCTACCACAAGAATCTTGATCTATAGCCTTCCCCAAGTTGTTTTCCACTCAAATCATCTTTCCACCATATGCAAATCTATGAGAGAGAGTTGAGTGTTGGGGAGACTATCACTTGAAGCACAAGAGCAAGGATTTCATCATCAACACAACATCTATTACCTTTTGGAGAGTGGTATCTCCTAGATTGGTTCGGTGTCGCTTGGGAGCCTCTGATAAGATTGTGGAGTTGAACCAAAAAGTTTGTAATGGCAAGGAGATCGCCTACTTCGTGAAGATCTACCGAGTGAGGCAAGTCCTTCGTGAGCGATGGCCATGGTGGGATAGACAAGCTTACTTCTTCGTGGACCCTTCATGGGTGGAGCCCTCCATGGACTCGCGCAGTCGTTCCCCTTCGTGGGTTGAAGTCTCCATCAACGTGGACGTACGATAGCACCACCTATCGAAACCACGCCAAAAATCTCCGTGTCATCATTGCGTTTGCACTCTCCAAACCCTTCCCTTTACTTTCATATGCAATATTTTACTTTTCGCTGCTACACTCTTAGAATTGCATGTGTAGGTTGATTGATTGACTTGTGCTAAGTTGCTAAAATCTGCCTACAACTAAAACTGGGAAAAGGTTAGATTTTTATTTGGTCAAGTAGTCTAATCACCCCCCCCCCTCTAGACCTACTTTCGATCCTACAACTGGTATCAGAGCTTTGGTCTCCATTTTCCTTGATTTCCATAGCTTTGGTGATCATATCCTTGGTTTCACAACCTAGGAGAGTATGGCATCTTGCGAGGGAAATTATCATCGTAGAGGTCCTTACTTTGATGGTACTAATTTTGCTAGTTGGAAGCATAAGATGAAAATGCATAATCTTGGTCATAACCCCGTCGTTTGGGCTGTTGTGCGTATTGGCTTGCAAGGTGATTTCTTCGAGGATGGAAAAGAGCCAGATCGTGAAGCGACAGTGAAAGAAATGAAGATGTTGCAATACAATGCTCAAGCTTGCGATATTCTCTTCAATGGATTGTGCCCCGAAGAATTGAACAAAATCAGCCGCCTTGAGAATGCAAAGGAAATTTGGGATACTTTGGTTGATATGCATGAAGGTACCGAGTCCATCAAGGAATCCAAATTGGATGTGCTTCAAAGTCAACTTGACAAGTTCAAAATGAAGGATGGTGAAGGAGTCACCGAAATGTACTCTAGGCTTGCTCTCATCACAAATGAGATTGCCGGCTTAGGAAGCAAAGATATGACCTACAAATTCATCATCAAGAAGATCCTAAGTGCCTTGGATGGAAAATATGATATCGTGTGCACCTTGATTCAAATGATTCCCAATTACAAAGATCTCAAGCCCACGGAAGTCATTGGCAGAATTGTTGCTCATGAGATGTCACTTAAGGATAATGAAGAGCTCCACAACAAGTCAAGTGGTGCTTACAAAGCTTCGTGTGATGCTCCGACAACGTCAAGTGAGAAACAAGTTTCCAATGAAGAATTGAGCTTAATGGTGAAGAACTTCAACAAATTCTACAAGAATAGAAGCAAAGAGATAAGCTCCAAGTCAAGATCCTACAATGACAAAAGATCTTCCAGTCGTGATCATAATTGCTACAATTGTGGAAGACCCAGACACTACTCCAATGAGTGTAAGGCTCCCTACAAGAAAAGAGAAGATTCACCAAGAAGGAGAAGTAAAAGAGATGAATCACCATCAAGAAAGAGAAGGAGTATAGATGGTCTTTATGAACAAAGACCCTCTCGTAGAAGCAAGTGAAAGATCATGGATGTCGCCTAGAATAGGCGCTTTAAAATAATTACGGTTTAGGCTTGAACAAATGCGGAATAAACCAAATGGTTAATTTGTCAAGCATAAAACCTACAACAACTAGGCTCACCTATGTGCACCAACAACTTATTCTAAGCAAGATAAACAACTAGGTGAAAGCAAGATATATGACAAGAAACAATATGGCTATCACAAAGTAAAGTGCACACGTAAAGGGCTCGGGTAAGAGATAACCGAGGCACGCGGAGACGATGATGTATCCAGAAGTTCACACTCTTGCGGATACTAATCTCTGTTTGGAGCGGTGTGGAGGCACAATGCTCCCTAAGAAGCCACTAGGGCCACCATGATCTCCTAACGCTGAAAGGATCGATATAGTTGACTAGAGGGGGGGTGAATAGGAAACTAATTTTTTTTAGCTTTTCTTTACCAAATTAAACTTTGCATGAAAGTTGGTTGTCTAGATATGCAACTAGGTGAGCAACCTATATGATGCAACAATAATAAGCACACTAGCAAGCAAGGGAAAGCCCACAATAAAACTTGCACAAGTAAAGGTAAGAGATAACCAAGAGTGGAACTGATTAAGACGAGGATGTGTTGCTGAAGTTCCTTCCCCTTGAGGGGAAGTACGTCTCCGTTGGAGCAGTGTGGAGGCACAGTGCTCCCAAGAAGCCACTAGGGCCACTGTATTCTCCTCACGCCCTCACACAATGTGAGATGACGTGATTCCACTATTGGTGCCCTTGAAGGCGGCAACCGAACCTTTACAAACAAGGTTGGGGCTCTCTCCACAACTTAATTGGAGGCTCCCAACAAAACCCCGGAGCTTCACCACAATGGAATGTGGCTCTGAAGTGACCTCTTCCAACAAGGGTGCCCAAGCACCTAAGAGTAACAAAATCCACAGAAGAAGGTATGGGGGAATCAATTTTCCTTTGGTGAGAGTGTAGATCTAGGTCTCCTCCTTCAATCCCTAGCACATCAACAAGTTTGAGTGGCTAGAGAGAGAGATCAGGCAAGAAAGCTTTGAGGGCATTAATGGAGGAGAGAGAGGGGCAAGAGGTAGGTGGGAGGAAGGAGAATCACCTCCTTAAATAGGGTCCCCTCAGATCCAAATGTTATGCGCAGAAATGCATAGGAGCAGTACTTCCGCACGTGTCATCGGTACAACCAGTGAATGCGGGAAACCCCTGCTAGGGCACCAGGGCGGTACTTCTGGTGGAAGAGCCGGTAGTACTGGTATATCAAAACATACCGGAACTACCATCCCACCACCGCCCAACTATCGCATCACCATAGAAGGAAATCACCCCAGGCCAGTAGTTGGAGCGGTGGTTGGGCCGGAGCTACCGCAGGGCCAGCAGCTCCTGAGTAGTGGAGTCCGAGGTGGTACTACCGCCCTGAACACTGGTAGTACTGGTTTTTCAAGAAAAACCAGAACTTCCATTCCACTACCGGTCTACCATCATACCTGGTACAGAAGGGAGTCACCCCTGAGCGGTACTTGGAGTGGTGGTAAGACCGAAACTACCGGCTACCGGTACAACCGCCCAAAGGAGCGGTACTACCGCGCTGGGCAAAACTGCACAGTACAGAGAACTTTGGGGAGCCCCTCTCTTCTCGAATGGAGGGTGTCGGTGGGTGCAGAGAGCGTGTACGTGAAGAGATTCACCCAGAACCATCCGATGTGGATTCCCTCTTAAAAGTACGGATATCCTACATCCTAAGGAATAAAACGTCAAAAACTCTGTCGTCAATCTTTTCCGCATAGAGGGAAGGCCTAACCGTCTTGCGCCACACAATGTGTACCTGACAAAACTAGGACGCATGATTAGTCCACACGAGTGTTGTCATCATCACCAAAACCTTAGGGTAGAAGATGCCCTTAAAATCTCCCCTTTTTGGTGGATGATGACAACCACTCGAAAGGCACGGGAGGTATAGAAAATATAGACGGGGCTCCCCCTGAGTGTGAGCATTGTTTAGAGTTTGCTTTGAGATACAAAATGCTCACACCAAGGTCAATGCTCCCCCTAGATTTTATAGAACACTCCATGACAAGGAAAACAATATCGAGCATGAAGCACAAGATATTAGAACAGAGCATGCAAGCTTAACTGACAAACGAGTGCATAGATAAATAGATAAGTGACGCATGTCTTACACCATGCACAACGACACACCAGGGACGAGTTCACAAGACACAAACAAGCAACTGCAAAAGAATGCAAGAGACCAACTGCAAATGAACCCCCCATGCAACTCCCATGACCTAATGGAGCTCTCTCCCCTTTGGCATCAGGACACCAAAAAGGAAAAGAGCGAAGCTAGTGCCCAGGGGCTCAGTAGACCACCTCGCCAGTCGCCGCAGAGCTGTCAGAAGCATCATCATCACCATCCTCAGTGTCGTCCGGCACCTCAGCCTCCTCGGCTTCCTCAGACTCCTCAGACCCCACCATAGCCACCTCAGGACCACCGACAAAAGAGGTGGCAGGTGCTTCGTCAGACCACTGGCAGTTTTCCATGCACCATGAGTCCTCAGGAGTGATAGTCTTCTCAAAGCCACTCAGCACACCTGGCACATTGAGGTGCTTCATCAACTAAATGTGCCTGCGACGCGCCATCTTCTCAGCAACATGGGACTTGCATAGCTTCTTCTGAATGTGAGTCTGTAAGCAGAAGGTCTTCTTGATCTTGGATGTTAGCTTATGAACCCAAGAGGGCTGGGCCCCAGCCTCCAACTCGAAGTCATCCTCGTCCGAGGTAGCATACACGTCCTCCTGATTGCCAATAGAAAAACAAGGAGTCTTATGCTTCTTCTTCCTCAGAACCTTAACCTCATGCTCCGTGAGGTTTGCAGGAGTGGAGAGAGGCTCTCCTCGCCTATGGACAGCCCAAACGGTGTTCAGAAACTGCATCACAAAGGGAGCATAGATCGGTACCTTGCGGTACCACACCATATTGTACATCTCCTCCCACATCCACTTGGAAACATCAAACGTGATCCCAGATCCCTTCTTGGTCTTCATGGCCACAAGTAAATCCACTAGATTACCATAGATATCATCTTGGTTCCCGACCTTGGGAAGCAGCACAGACTGGAATACATGATGCATAATGTCATAGACTGGCAGAAGGTCACTGGACTTACCCACAATGCCATGTCCAGGAATGTACAGAGAGGCAACCTTCACCTTATCCATGGGTTGAGGTCTGTCGTGAGGACGGAGACCTCCTTGACCATCCTCCCCGGTATCCTCATAGCCAAGAGCATTGCAGAAAGCTCACCACGGGACATGAAAGAATTCATCACGACACATGAAGGAAAGGTGACGCTCAGCATTAGGGCCGAAGTGGACTATTGCAT
This sequence comes from Aegilops speltoides, assembly GCA_021437245.1. Lineage (NCBI taxonomy): Eukaryota > Viridiplantae > Streptophyta > Magnoliopsida > Poales > Poaceae > Aegilops > Aegilops speltoides. The sequence continues at coordinate 457,039,511 of CM038143.1, read as the reverse complement.
AGAACTGATGGATGAGCTGCACATCGAATTCACAATTCATGGTCATGAGCTTGATCAAGTCAAACTCCTCACAGTTCTCGAGAGCTTCTCCAAAGTAGTCAAGGTTGTTCTTCCAATGATCAATGTCAATGGACCACATCCGGGTGAACATGTCCTTGTGATGCTCGAAGATTTTGACACAATTCTCATTTGAAACTCATTCCGGAACTGAGAGTTGTTCCAACGAGGAGTAGATGCAGCAGAGTAGGGATCCTGAAAACGAGCCTTTTGCTAGTCCGACATCTTCCACTTGTGCAATGGCATCGCAGCACGCTGCTTGGCAGCAATAGACTTCTCCCGACGGGTGGCTTTGGTAGAGATGACCACCTCAGGAACATCCTCATTGTCATCCGACGGTTTGCCCCTGCGGGCCCTCTTGGTGTTCTAAAACTTCTGAGCAGCACGAGAGCTAGAGCCACCTATAAACGCACACAGAGAGCACACAGAAACCCCAGCAAAGATGAGAAGAATGTACACAATATCAGAGGAATACTGCTCATGTATGTAAATAGAAGTGGAATAGTGCAAATGGGTTTAGAGAGGGCGGTTGTTCCGGTTGTTCGACCTGTAGTACCGCTCCAGCGGTAGTGCCGCTCGAAAGGAGCGGTAGTACTGCTGAAAGTGGATCTGCCTAGAGGAAGAACAAGAACAACCCCATCTTGAATCTAGATGCATTATTCCTACTGCTAGCTACGCACAGGAAACAGGAGGAGTTTATACGGATCTCTCCCACCAAACATTTGGCCAAAAATGCGGGAGTACAAGCAATTCCCTAGTGAGAGGATTCCACGAGAGGAACCCCTGAGAAGAGAAGAGCAGGGCATTACCGGTATCCATGGGAGGAGATCAAAGAAGAGGCGGCCTCAACAGAGCGGATCCGATGAAGGGCCAACCGATTCGGAGGGCCTGAGGGCGCTCCAGGGCGATGGGCGGAACAACCGGCGGCTAGGGTTCGGATGAGGGACGAGCGCGAAGGAAAAAAGAAAACCCTTCAGCACGCGCCCCTTATATAGGCGCCCAGATGTCAACCGGTAGTACCACTACTAAAAGCGGCAGTACCGCTCCTGTAGCTAGCCGGTGTTTGAGAGCAGCACTTCCGCTCCAGAAGTAGCGGTAGTACCGCTGCCAAATACCGGTAGTACCGTCCATAGGTATAGGTGCAGGTAGGAGCGGTAGAACCGCTCGTACCTGATCGGAAGTACCGCTGGGACTACCCAACCTAGTGGCAGAACGATAGAACCGCTCTGACCACCGGATGTACCGCTAGGTTGTACCAGCCCGTGCACAAGGAGTTCAAACTTGTGTACATTGGAAAGATGGCTTGGGATGATAAGGCTTTAGGATGGAAGAAAGACACTCCTCGGGAGTATTCAACAAAAGCCACTCCTTAGAGAATTCAACCATCTAGGGGAACACAAAGGCAAGGCAAAAGGAAACACACAAAAGAGACTACCTCTGCACAAGGGCGGTGGTCGGAGCCACCTATGTTTGAGCAAATGGTATGGCGCCGTGAAGAATTATCCTTGGGCCCATGACCAAAACTCGTCTTTGAAGCACAAGTACCATAAAAATGGTTAATGTGAAAGACTCGATCAATTTATGCATAATGGGGGGAGGGAGAGTTCATTGAGAGAACAACACTCCCCCTATGTCCATGCCTACACCTAAACAAGACATCATGAAGGGTGTGGTGGGGTGTGTAAGAGTTCAAGCCACATTGCTCGAATCAATGATATTTAGCTCATGCCTTAAATCGCGAAATCTTGCTTCATCCAAGGGCTTCGTGAAAATATCTGCAAGGTTATCATGAGTGTTGACATAGTTGAGCTTGATCTCCCCTCGCCTAATGTGATCCCGGATGAAGTGATACCGAAACTGTAACATCCCAAATTATCAATTTGGAATGTTATACACTAGATCAACATTGCGTATCATATTTTATTTGCTTTTGGTTTTGATCCTAGAAATTCTATGCAACTCAAGGACCCTCAGAGAGAGTTGGGGATTTCGTTATTTTCATATTTGAGTTTTCTCAAATTTTGGAAAAATAGGATCATTTGATTTTATTTATTTTATCTTCAATTATTTCTATTATAAAAATATGAGAGAGGGAATAAAATGACTTTCCCAAAATAAAGAAATATTGAGGATTTAATAAAAAAATCAATAAGTTTTATTTTGAGTTTTGCTATTTTATTTGAATTTAGGAAAAATTGCACGTTTTCAAAACTGCACTTTAGAGCCAAGAAAATGTTCATCTCGTTCTAAATATTTTACTTAGACGGTGAAAATTTGTTTTGGCATTTTTAGATTTTTATTTATTTTTTCTAGGATTTATTTTTCTGTTCGGCGGAATTGCTTAAAAAAATCTCCCGTGCCCAACAGGGCCGAAGGCCCATCCAGGCCAGGCCGGCCCGAGTCGCCGCCGACCCGGACTCCAAGTCCGAGCCGGACTCCACCTCCGCGCCGCCGCCGCCTTGCCCCCTCCGCCAAGCCACCACCTCCCTCTTTAAATACCGCCACCGCCGCCCCTCCCCATCCCGCCACCCGACCACCACGCCAGCAGCAGCAGCCACCACCACCGCCGCCGCTGCTGCAGCCCCGCCACCCCACATCGTCCCGCCGCCGCACCGGAACCCCGCCAGAGCCCCGCTGGAGTCGAGCCGAGGTAGCCGCCCTGGTTTTTCTAAAGAAAACCGATCCGTTTTTTTAGAAAACCCTAGTTTCATTTTTTTATTAGATCGGTTTTTCTTTTCCGGTTTATTTATTTAGCGAGCGTTCGCCCGTTCGTTCGTTTTAACGGACGCTTTCGCCATTTAGTTTTAGTTAACGAACGTTCGTTCGTTAATCTGTTCGTCAGATTTTCTTTTTCTCGGATTTTTCCGCGGTTATTCCTGATCGCGATTTCTGATCCGATTTTCGTTCTAGTTTAACTTTTTGCTCATTTATCGGAATCAGGCGATTCAAGCGAAACCGGAGTTCTTAAGTTGAACTTTCTGGTTAGATCTCTTATTTGAGTTTTACCTGTGCATTAGATGAGTACTTATTGTATGCTTGTTTGTTTGCGATAGAGTACCCGGAGTGCGCCGCTTGCTACTTTGAATCTCTAGGTTTCACGGATCATCAGCAAGGCAAGTAACACTTTGATCATACCTCTTTATTACCCAGTTTTACTGCATTAGATCAATCCTCAAACAATTGCATGATTAGGATCTGATTAATATTTAGGTTTTGGGAAGTAGATGAGGTAGTACCTATTACCTGTTTTATTAGCAAACCCTTGGGAGTTACTTCTACGTTTGCTTATTATGCCATGCTATGCTAGTAGACGTGGATTGGCTGTGTGTATCCATGACAGATGTGAGATTGATAAATTAATGGTTTATTTAAGGTGGCCACTTAAACACACATCTGGGTGGATTGAGGCACCTGGGTATTCCAGTGATTGCCTGTTTTTCTTTATTGACCGCCACCCAGGCTCAAAGGGATCATGAGATTATTCATGCTAGAAACTTCCGTGTGCAGCCACAAGCTACTATGGGCTCTAGTATAGTTGACTAAGTCGTGCGAACTCTTACAGTGGTAGACTAGCAGATGTAGGGGATGTAGGTTGGTACTGTCTACCCGATCGTAAGGTGCAAGCGCTTCTGAAAGACTATGTCTTGGTCATCCGTTTCTCAAACACCATGCAGTGCGAGAATCCCAACGGAGGAGATCGAGTCTTGTGGGGAAAAGTGCACAAACCTCTGCAAAGTGTATAAACTAATCATGGTTAGCCGTGTCCCCAGTTATGGACATCTTGAGTATCTAGTACCTGGATCATTATGTGAATCTCATCATGTTACTTTAATTAAATATGTTGGGTTTCGTGATGATACTTAATTGGGATTGAGAGGATGTCTACTCAATGTTTAACAACCACCATGATAGTTAAATAAAATTTATTCCTTTGTAGTAGGGAAAAATTGGCTTTATGCAAAACTGTAACCATAGAGCTCTCCACCAGCCATATATGCATGTAGCATAGCATAATTCTGTTCATTACTCTCTATGTGTTACATTGCCAGCATATTCCATGTGCTGACCTATTTTCGGGCTGCAACGTTCATGTTGCAGACTTTTCAGACGACGAGTAAGGTACCTTTAGGTCGTGGTTCTATACTCGGTGTTGCCGATGGAGTTGGTGGACTCACTTATCTTCCAAGACTTCCAATGTTATCGTTATTAGATGGCCTTAAGCCATATTTATTGTAGTAAGTCCTCTTTTGAGACATTCGATGTAATAAGTGTGTGATTGCTACTCTGTTATAAATCCTTCAAGTACTGTGCGTGTCAGCATTGCTGATCCAGGGATGACACTAAAGCACAGAGATCAGACTGTTTGACGTGTGGTCACTACAAGATGGTATCAGAGCACACGCTGGCTGTAGGACACGACCACTAAGCTAAAGCCCTAGATCAGTACTCACTCTTCTCATTTCTGACTCCTCATCTTTTCTACTCTTTTAGGATGGCGGATGCAAGGAACAAGTTCACACAACCGGATGAAGATAAACCCTTTAGACGCCACTTGAAGGAAGTCACTAGATACCTAAACATTGGAGTACCAAGCTTCACCGGGACCTACAACGCCACTTTACCTGAAGAGGAGCGCTGGATGATTCAAGTTCAAGTTCCAGGAAGGACGTTCATGCCCGTCATTGAGCCCATAGAGTTTTCCTTTGATGCACCAACCTGGAGTCTAGGAAAGAGCATGGCAGCCCACATCACAATGGGACGTATTGGAGAAGTTTACCACAAGGATCTCAAGGATACTATTTACCAGATTTGTGGGTGCCGAGATGATCAATGGGAGATGATCAGCACCAGGAAGGATAGATCCATTGTAGCTTTCATCCAGGAGTTAAACCAGCACATTCGACGCCAGGAGAACAAGATGTGCGCAGGCATGATAGATTTAAAGAAGGCCATGACCAAGATCACGGAGCTGGAAGAAGAACTCAAGTCTACATGCAATGGATATGAGGAGGAAATAGCAACACTCGTGGAGAAGAACGATGATCTAAATAAGAAGCTAAAGGTGTTTATGGGATTTCCCGCGACTGGAGGAGAAGACGAAGATTGCACCTGTCCAGAGAACTACATCATCATCAATGACACCGACTCGGACCCAGACGATAGCAATGGTGACTATGTTGATGAAGCTGGAGCAGATATCATGGAGTCTTCATCGGAGCAGTTTTTCTAGTCGACCACCATAACCGTAGTAGCATTCCCCCATGTATTCAATATAGTCCGAGCACTTTTATAACGATAGTTAGACCATTGTATGCCCTTGTTTGATTGAATGAAGTGATTTTGTTTGCATTTGTCTCATGTGCATATGGGTAGTGTTTTCCCTCTAGACCTCATTCTATTCTATATTCTCATCTTTTCTAAACCCTCAGATGCCTCTGAGATGTGACAATGGATTTGCTTTCCCACCGGAGCTCACTCAGTTGATCCAACAGCAGAATGCGTTGATGAAATTGCTAGTCCAGAATCAGAATCAGGGGAACAACAACAACAACAACCCACCAACACCACCACCTGTTGATCACTTAACCCGTTTCCTTAGACTAAATCCGCCGGTGTTCTCTAGTAGCACCGAGCCGATAGTTGTAGATGATTGGCTCCGCAAGACAGGGAGGGAGTTGACCACTGCAGGATGCACAGATGCGGAAAAGGTGCGTGTTGCCGCACATCAGCTTGAAGGACCCGCAGCATCATGGTGGAAGAGTTTCACAGCCACTTATCCTATCGACACTGTCACATGGGATCGGGCCAAAGAAGCTTTCCGTCGCCCATGTTTCAGCAGGAGCTATGGCCATGAAGAAGCATGAGTTTCGCAACTTGCGCCAAGGAGGACAGACAGTTGGCCAGTATATGGATGACTTTAGTAAGCTAGCACGTTATGCCCAGATGACGTTGCTACGGATGCAGCTAAGCAGGAGAAGTTTCTGGAAGGGCTGAATGATGAGCTGAGCATGCAGTTGATGGTAGCAAGCTTCAACAACTACCAGGAGTTGGTAGATCGTGCTCTTATGATCGAAGGGAAGCAGCAGCAGATTGAAAACCGCAAGAGGAAGTATGGACAAGGGAAGTACAATTCTGGAGCTCAGCAGAAGCCATGTTTTACCCCTAAACCAGGAGGACATTTTCAGCATACCCATGGAGGAGGGAGTTCGCATAATCATAATGGCCCCAAGAATGGTAACGGGAATGGACGAAGCAACGACCAAAACTGTACCAACCCGTCAACCCCAGCCAAGAGAGACCTGATCCAAGTCACTTGCTATAAGTGTCAGAAGACTGGACATTATGCCAATGAATGTCCTGAAGCCCAGAATGGAAATGGAAATGGAAGCTCAGGGAAGAAGCCGAACCCTTTCAATAGGGGACAGGTGAACCACGTTAACGTGGAGGAGGTTGAAGCTCAACCAGATGCAGTAATAGGTAAGTTTTTGGTTAAGTCATTTACTGCACTCGTTCTTTTTGATACCAGTGCATCACATTCATACATCTCAAGGGGATTTGTGGATAAGTATAAACTGCCAACCCAAGCCCTTAGGTCACCCATGTTAGTAACCTTGCCTGGAGCAGAGTATATGGCTAGTCTATGGTGTGATCGGTTACCATTAAGGATTGGTAACTACGTATTTCCCTCCTAAAAGTATTGGAATCGCAAGGATTGGATGTGATATTAGGCATGGAATGGTTATCAAAGTATGGAGGGAACATTGAATGCGCCAGTAAGACGATTTCGCTTACAATGCCAGAAGGAAGAAGGATCAAGTATGTATCCCGGCATGTGCCGAAGAGGACTCAAGTAAATTCCTTATCAGGAGTTGTGCAGGAGGAAGTACCAGTGGTGAAGGATTTCCCTGACGTATTTCCAGAGGAGTTGCCAGGCATGCCACCGGATAGAGACATTGAGTTTTTGATTGAGCTTTTGCCAGGCATAGGGCCAATATCTAAGAGACCATACAGGATGCCCGCAAAGGATTTGGAGGAGATTAAGAAGCAGATTAAGGAGTTACTGGATAAAGGTTATATTCACCCAAGTTCTTCGCCTTGGGGGTCGCCAGTACTTCTAGTGGAGAAGAAGGATGGAACATTAAGGATGGTTGTTGATTATCGAGGATTGAGTGAAGTGACCATCAAGAACAAGTACCCACTGCCGATGATCAATGACCTGTTTGACTGATTGCAAGGAGCTAATGTATTTTCCAAGATCGATTTGTGATCAGGATACCATCAGTTGAAGATTCGAGAGCAGGATATACCTAAGATGGCTTTTACCACCAGGTATGGGCTGTACGAGTATACTGTTATGTCATTTGGTCTGACTAACGCACCTGCATATTTCATGAACATGATGAACAAGGTGTTTATGGAGTTTTTGGATAAGTTGATCGTGGTGTTCATTGATGATATTTTGGTCTACTCAAAGAATGAAGAAGAACATAAGGAGCATTTGCGTTTGGTACTTGAGAAGCTCAGAGAACATCAGTTATATGCCAAGTTCAGCAAATGTGAGTTTTGGTTGAAGGAAGTTGGATTCCTCGGACACGTTATATCCGGAGAAGGAATAGCAGTAGTCCCCACCAAGGTTGTCACTGTGACAAATTGGGTAGCCCAAACAACAGTTGGAGAGATCCGGAGTTTTCTTGGACTTGCAGGATACTACCGGAGATTCATTGAGAATTTCTCAAAAATTGCGAAGCCTATGACGGAATTGTTAAAGAAGAATACCAAGTTCAAATGGACTGAGGAATGTGAGGCCAGTTTTCAGGAGTTGAAGAAACGTTTGGTTATATCACCAGTGTTGATTTTGCCAGATCAACGCAAGGATTACGAGGTGTATTGCGACGCTTCACGTCGAGGACTTGGAGCCGTGCTTATGCAGTAAGGAAGAGTTGTTTTGTATGCCTCACGACGGCTTAAGCCCCATGAGTTGAATTATGCTACACATGATTTGGAGTTAGCAGCCGTAGTGCATGCATTGAAGACTTGGAGACATTTTCTCATTGGAAACCATTGTGAGGTGTACACGGATCACAAGAGTTTGAAGTATATTTTCACGCAGAAGGAGCTAAATCTCAGGCAAAGGAGATGGTTGGAGCTCATCAAGGATTATGATATGAGATTGCATTATCATCCCGGAAAGGCTAACGTAGTAGCCGATGCTTTGAGCCGCAAGAGCCATGTCAACACACTAATGACCGGAGATTTACCGAAGGAATTAGCCGAGGACCTTCATGACCTATGTTTGGAGATAGTTCCTAGAGGCTATGTAGCAGCATTGGAGATTCAGTCTACTTTGATGGATAAGATCAGAGAAGCTTAGAAGATTGACAAGGAGATTGCCTCTATAAAGGAGAAGACGAACAAAAGAAAAGCTAAAGGATTTCGAGAGGATGAGCACGATACCCTATGGTTTGAAGACCGTGTTTATGTGCCTAATGACCGGGAGATCAGGAAGTTGATTCTACGGGAGGCCCATGATTCACCATATTCGATTCACCCAGGAAATACCAAGGTGTATTTGGATTTGAAGGATACTTTCTGGTGGACCGGAATGAAGAAGGATATTGTGGAGTATGTAGCAGTTTGTGATGTATGCCAGAGAGTGAAGGTAGAGCATCAGAAGCCAGCAGGATTGTTACAACCATTGCCAATACCCGAATGGAAGTGTGATAAGCTAGGCATGGATTTTATCACGGGATTGCCCAGGACCCGTTCAGGCTATGACTCGATTTGGGTTGTAGTTGATCGTTTGACGAAGGTAGCTCATTTCATCCCTGTGAAGACCACTTACACCAGTGCTAAGTTGGCTAAGATATACATGACCAGGATCGTATGTCTGCATGGAGTTCCGAGGAGTATTGTATCTGATAGCGGAACCCAGTTTACCTCAAAGTTCTGGAATCAGTTGCATGAAACTTTGGGTACCAGGCGAGAGTTCAGTACAGCCTTTCATCCGCAGACAGATGGACAGACCGAGAGAGTCAACAGCTTCTAGAGGATATGCTGAGAGCTTTTGCGCTAGATTATGGATCTAGTTGGGACGAAAATTTGCCATATGCAGAGTTCTCTTGCAACAACAGTTATCAATCCAGTTTGAAGATGACCCCTTTCGAAGCCTTGTACGGAAGGAGGTGCAGAACCCCGTTGTCGTGGGATGAAGTTGGAGACCGCCAGTTGTTTGGACCAGATTTGATTAAGGAGTCTGAACAGAAGGTAAAGTTGATTCGCGATAGGCTCAAGGTAGCCTAGTCCAGGCAGAAGAGCTATGCAGATTCTAAACGCAAGGAGACAGTTTACGAAGTCGGAGATAGAGTTTATCTTCGAGTATCTCCACTTTGAGGAGTTAAGCGCTTTAGAGTTAAGGGAAAGTTAGCGCCACGTTTTGTGGGACCATACAAAGTTTTGGAGCGTATGGGAGAAGTTGCTTACAAATTGGAATTTCCCGAAGGATTGTCAGGAGTTCACGATGTGTTCCACGTTTCCCAGTTAAAGAAGTGTCACGCAGAGATGGCTGATATACCGCTGAGAGATATAGTACTGCTAGAAGCGATTCAGTTGGACAGTGATTTGACCTATGAGGAGAAACCAGGCAAGATTCTTGAGTATGCTAGCCGAGTCACCCGCAGCAAGGTCATCAAGTTTTGCAAAGTTCAGTGGAGCCACCACACCGAGGATGAAGCCACCTGGGAGCGAGAGGAAGATCTCCTGAAGGACCACCATCACCTATTTTCTAGCAAACCCGAATCTCGAGGGCGAGATTCATCTTAAGGGGGGTAGGTTTGTAACGTCCCAAATTTTCAATTTCGAATGTCATACACTAGATCATCATTGCATATCATATTTTATTTGCTTTTGGTTTTGATCCTAGAAATTCTACGCAACTCAAGGACCCTCGGAGAGAGTTGGGGATTTCGTTATTTTCATATTTGAGTTTTCTCAAATTTTGGAAAAATAGGATCATTTGATTTTATTTATTTTATCTTCAAATATTTCTATTATAAAAATATGAGAGAGGGAATAAAATGAATTTTCCAAAATAAAGAAATATTGAGGATTTAATAAAAAAAGCAAATAAGTTTTATTTTGGAGTTTTGCTATTTTATTTGAATTTAGGAAAAACTGCACGTTTTCAAAACTACATTTTAGAGCCAAGAAAATGTTCATCTCGTTCTAAATATTTTATTTAGACGGTGAAAATTTGTTTTGGCATTTTTAGTTTTTTATTTATTTTTTCTAGGATTTATTTTTCTGTTCGGCGGAATTGTTTAAAAAAATCTCCCGCGCCCGACTGGGTCGAAGGCCCAGCCAGGCCACGTCGGCCCGAGCCGTCGCCGACCCAGACTCCAAGTCTGAGCCGGACTCCACCTCCGCGTCGCCGCCACCTTGCCCCCTCCCCCAAGTCACCACCCCCCCTTTAAATGTCGCCGTCGCCGCCCCTTCCCACCCCGCCACCCGACCCGCCCTGTCGTAGCAGCAGCTGCCGCCACCGCCTAGTGCCGCCGCCAGGAGCCGCCGCCGCCGCCACAGCCCTGCCACCCCACGCCGCACCGGAACCCCGCCGGAGCCGAGCCAAGGTAGCCGCCCCGGTTTTTCTAAAGAAAAATGATCCGGTTTTTTTTAGAAAACCCTAGTTTTGTTTTTTTATTAGATCGGTTTTTCTTTTTCGGTTTATTTATTTAGCGAGCGTTCGCCCGTTCGTTCGTTTTAACAGACGCTTTTGCCATTTAGTTTCAGTTAACGAACGTTCGTTCGTTAATCTGTTCGTCAGATTTTCTTTTTCTCGGATTTTTCACGGTTATTCCAGATCGCGATTTCTGATCCGATTTTCGTTCTAGTATAACTTTTCGCTCATTTATCAGAATCAGGCGATTCAAGCGCCTAGAGTTTCGTCTCGAAACCCTCTTTCCGTTTAACCTACTCAAACAAGATCTTGCTTCTGTAAAAATTTGACTTAGATCCAGATTAGTAAAGGAAGCTTGTTTCTTTCGTCGTTTGACTTTCGTTGCTTCGTTCAATTTGATTCTTTTTGCAAACCGGAGTTCTTAAGTTGAACTTTCTGGTTAGATCTCTTATTTGAATTTTACCCGTGCATTAGATGAGTACTTATTGTATGCTTGTTTGTTTGTGATAGAGTACCCGGAGTGCGCCGCTTGCTACTTTGAATCTCTAGGTTTCACGGATCATTAGCAAGGCAAGTAACACTTTGATCATACCTCTTTATTACCAAGTTTTATTGCATTAGATCAATCCTCAAACAATTGCATGATTAGGATCTGATTAATATGTGGGTTTTGGGAAGTAGATGAGGTAGTACCTATTACCTGTTTTATTATCAAACCCTTGGGAGTTACTTCTACGTTTTCTTATTATGCCATGCTATGCTAGTAGACGTGGATTGGGTGAGTGTATCCATGACAGATGTGAGATTGATAAATTAATGATTTATTTAAGGTGGCAACTTAAACACACATCTGGGTGGATTGAGGCACCTGGGTATTCCAGCGATTGCTTGTTTTTCTTTATGGACCGCCACCCAGGGTCAAAGGGATCATGAGATTATTCATGCTAGAAACTTCTGTGTGCAGCCACAAGCTACTATGGGCTCTAGTATAGTTACTAAGTTGTGCGAACTCTTACACATGTAGACTAGCAGATGTAGGGGATGTAGGTTGGTACTGTCTACCCGATCATAAGGTGCAAGCGCTTCTGAAAGACTATGTCTCGGTCATCCATTTCTCAAACACCATGCAGTGCGAGAATCCCAACAGAGGAGATCGAGTCTTGTGGGGAAAAGTGCGCAAACCTCTGCAGAGTGTATAAACTAATCATGGTTAGCTGTGTCCCCGGTTATGGACATCTTGAGTATCTAGTACCTGGATCATCATGTGAATCTCATCATGTTACTTTAATTAATTATGTTGGGTTTAATGATGATGCTTAATTGGGATTGAGAGGATGTCTATCTTCTCAATGTTTAACAATCACCATGATAGTTAAATAAAATTTATTCCTTTGCAGTAGGGAAAAATTGGCTTTATGCAAAACTGTAACCATCTAGCTCTCCACCAGCCATATATGCATGTAGTATAGCATAATTCTGTTCATTACTCTTTATGTGTTACATTGCCAGCATATTCCATGTGTTGACCCATTTTCGGGCTGCAACGTTCATGTTGCAGACTTTTCAGACGACGAGTAACGTGCCTTTAGGTCGTGGTTCTATACTCAGTTATGCCAATGGAGTTGATGGACTCACTTATCTTCCAAGCCTTCCGATGTTATCGTTATTAGATGGCCTTAAGCCATATTTATTGTAATAAGTTCTCTTTTGAGACATTCGATGTAATAAGTGTGTGATTTCTACTCTGTTATAAATCCTTCAAGTATTGTGCGGTCAAGACATCGTCTGAGGATGACACTAATGCACAGAGATCAGACTGTTTGAGGTCTGGTCGCTACAGAATCTCAATATGCTTCGTCTTGAAGTGTTGCACCGGGTTGAGAGAGATCTTGATGGCACTTTCATTGTCACACCAAAGAGGCACTTCGTCACAAGGGACACTGTAATCTTCAAAGTTTGCCTCATCCATAGAAGTTGAGCACAACAACTACCGGCAGCCACATACTCCGCTTCGGTGGACGAGAGAGATACACAACTTTGCTTCTTGGAAGACCAACTCACTAAAGAGCAACCAAGTAGTTGGCACCCTCCTGAGGTGGACTTCCTATCCACTTTGTCTCCCGCCCAATTTGAATCTGTATAGCCCAAAAGATCAAAGCTGGCTCCTCTTGGGTACCATAAGCCAAAGTTTGGGGTATGAGCCAAATATTGAAAGATTAGCTTGATCGCCACAAAGTGGCTTTCCTTAGGTGTGGCTTGAAACCGTGCACAAATTCCCACACTCAACATGATATCCGGTCTAGATGCACAAAGGTAAAGCAATGATCCAATCATGGAGCGATATACCTTTTGATCCACCGCTTTACCATTGGGATCAATGTCAAGTTGGCATTTGACGGACATTGGAGTGGAGGCCGGCTTGACATCACTTAGCTTGAATCTCTTGAGCATGTCTTGAGTGTACTTGGCTTGGTTGATGAAGGTTCCTTCTTTTCTTTGCTTGATATCGAACCCGAGAAAGAAAGTCAACTCTCCCATCATAGACATTTTGAACTTTGAGGTCATGAGAGCGGCAAATTCTTCATTGAAGGCTTTGTTAGGGGAACCAAAGATAATATCATCAACATATAGTTGGCACACAAACAACTCCCCTTTGACCTTCTTAGTAAAAAGAGTGGGGTCGATTTTCCCAATTTCGAACCCATGATCTTGTAACAACTCAGTAAGGTGCCCATACCACGCACGTGGGGCTTGTTTAAGGCCATAGAGCGCCTTGTTGAGTTGGTACACATGATCAGGGAAATAGGGATCCTCGAACCCGGGGGGTTGTTTGACATATACCAACTCATTAATGGGGCCATTAAGAAAAGCACTCTTCACATCCATTTGTTGCAACTTGAAATTATGATGAGAAGCATAAGCAATCAACAAACAAATAGATTCAAGGCGAGCAACAGGAGCAAAGGTTTCACCGTAGTCGATACCCTCGACTTGGGAGTAGCCTTGTGCCACCAAACGAGCCTTGTTGCGAACAATGATCCCATGAGCATCTTGCTTGTTCTTGAATATCCACTTGGTTCCAATGACATTATGATTCCTGGTTGGCCTTGGCACTAATTTCCACACCTGGTTATGCTCGAAGTTGTTGAGTTCTTCATGCATGGCATTGAGCCAATCCGGGTCCTCGAGCGCCTCATAGACCTTTTGGGGTTCGACACAAGAAACAAACGCGTGATTTTCACAATAGTTTGCTAATTTTCTACGAGTGCTTACCCCCTTTCTTAGGCTTCCAACCACATTCTCCATGAGATGACCTTTGGTGGTGAGCTTGGAAGCGATCTTCGCAGCATGACGCTCTAATTCCTCCTCGGATGTGAAAAGAGGAGATGTAAATTGATCATCTTGAGCGTCGTCTTGAGCTTGTTCTTGATCTTGAGGTTGCTCTTGATCTTGAACTTGCTCGAAAGGGAGAACTTGACCTTGGGCATCACTTGGTTCTTAGGAAGCGTGTGGGTCTTGGGTTGGTGATGGCTCCACTTTAGTGGAGCATTGTCCTTCTCCTTTGGCCACAAGGGGTTCCTCAATGGGTAGGATATGACCAACACCCATTCTTCTTATGGCTTGGGGAGGAATTTCATCACCTACATCACAAGTACCACTTTGCTCCACTTGGGAGCCGTTATTCTCATCAAACTCCACGTTACACGTCTCCTCAATGAGTCCGGTGGACTTGTTGAGGACACGGTAAGCATGAGAGTTTGTAGCATAACCAACAAATATGCCCTCATGAGCTCTAGCCTCAAATTTAGACAACCGAACACCTTTCTTGAGAATGAAACACTTACACCCGAACACCCGGAAGTACTTGAGGTTGGGCTTGTTGCCGGTAAGTATTTCATAAGGAGTCTTGTTCAAGCCTTTGCGGAGATAGAGCCGATTTGATGCATGACATGCTGTGTTGATGGCTTTGGCGCAAAAGTTGTATGCAGACTTGAACTCCGCCATCATGGTCCTTGCCGCATCCATCAACGTCCAGTTCTTCCTCTCCGCGGCACCATTTTGTTGAGGCGTGTAAGGTGCAGAATATTGATGCTTGATCCCCTCATCACTAAGAAACTCATCCAAGGTGTAGTTCTTGAACTCGGTGCCGTTGTCACTCCTTATTGTCAAGATCTTTGCATCATGTTGACATTGAGCTTCATTTGCAAAGTCGATGAAGGTTTGTTGAGTCTCACTCTTCCTCTTGAAGAAGTATACCCAAGTGTATCTTGAATAATCATCCACAATCACCAAGCAATACTTTCTACCCCAATACTATCAAAGGATGGAGGCTCAAAGAGATCCATGTGAAGGAGCTCCAAGGGTCTCTTCGAGTAGATGATAGTCGTGGGAGGGTGAGCCTTTTCATGAAGCTTTCCTTCGATACAAGCACTGCAAGCACGATCTTTGGCAAAACTAACATTTGTTAGTCCACGGACATGGTCCCCCTTGAGAAGACTTTGCAAAGATCCCATATTGCCGTGGGCTAAACGGCGATGCCAAAGCCACCCCACATCAACTTTAGCCATTAGACATGTCGCGGTCTTAGTGGGTCGCTCCGAAAAGTTAATCACATAAAGACCGTTCTCGACATGCCCAACAAAGGCTACTTTAAGAGTCTTGCTCCACAAGAGGGCCACGGTATCAATGTCAAAGAATGTGGCAAAGCCCATGAGTGCAAGTTGACGAACGGAAAGTAGATTGTATGCAAGGGACTCAACAAGCATGACTTTCTCGATCGTGAGATCATGAGAAATGATAACCTTGCCAAGACCCAATACCTTAGAGGACGAGGCATCACCCCACTCGACGTTGGTGGGCATAGAAGGGATCTTGTGCACGTCCACCACCAAGTCCTTGCTTCCAGTCATATGATTTGTGGCTCCACTATCGAGCAACCATGATCCCCCACCGGAAGCGAACACCTACAAGAGATCAATGCTTGGTTTTAGGTACCCATTTTGTAATGGGTCCTTTGATGTTAGTAACAAGGGTCTTAGGAACCCAAATAGAGCATTCAATGTACTCATAAGGAGAACCAACAAATTTAGCATAAACATGCCCATCACTAGCACGGCACAACACATAACAAGGGTTAAAGTCGCCGGCTTTGTTGGAAGGGGTGGCATTGCCCTTTTTGACATCAACACCCTTCACATTGTTCTTCTTCTACTTTGGAGCACCCTCTCCCTCCTTCAAAAACGTTTGCTTGAGATGGGGAGGTCATTTGGTCTTGTCGTTCTTTTTCTTGTTCTTTGAATTGGGTGCAAACCCAACTCCCTCTTTGGCCACAACTTCCTTTTGATTGCTCAAAAGGTCATTGAGGTTCTTCTCACCTTGTATGCATGTCACAAGCCCTCTCTCAAGTTGTTCTTTCAACTTGGCATTCTCCTCCACAAGATGCACATGCTCACAACATGGGTTAGTAGCATTTGCATTATCAATTAATATCGTATGAGGAAAGGTGGTTTTCTCTTTGGTTAGCTTCACTTGGAATTGATCATGAGACTCCTTGAGGCTAGCATGAGCACCCTTCAAGACCTTGTGAGCCTTGTCGAGTATATCAAACTCCTCCTTGAGTCTAGCATGGTCAACCCCAAGTTTAGCCTTCTCAGAGTTTTGCGCACGAGATACAACAAGAGAATGATCAAGATCTTTCTTTAATTTAGCATGGTCATCGTTGTGTGACTCCTCAAGAGCCAAACGATGCACACACTCTTCCTCAAGATCATTAGAGAGATCCGATATCTCATCGGCATAGTCACGCACCACAAAAAAAAGACACATTCGTGACATTTTGGGCCAAACGAAAAAAAATTATGTCATACATATGACACTTCTATGACGATAATTGTGAAAAAACCCGGTATCATCATAGATGTGGTGGGCTCCTACTTCTATGACAAAAAATCATGAAAGAAAATGGGCTTTTCGTCCTAGGCGGGCCGGAGACACAGCTGCATGACATTCTTTGGGCCGTCCATGACGGAAAAAACCGTGGTAGAAGCGAGGGCGAAGAAAATTTCGGGGAGTTCCCGGTTACGGTGGGAGGTCGGGGCCGAGCGATGCGCGTTTCTCTCGTACACGTACGCGCGTGTGTGCGAGGCATTGGCTCTAACTAAACCCGAGCGAGGCGTTGGGCTCTAATCGAACCCGAAGCGACAGACCGCAGCGAACTCTGGCGTTCATCGAACCCGAGCGATCGATCAATGGCTGTTAACTGAACCCGATCGAGCGATTCTTCGCTACTGCTGCTAACTGAAGCCGATCGATTGGATGAACAGTGAGTGTTGCGGGGGGGTTTGGATGAACAGTGAGGGGTGGTGTTGCCTCTGGAGGAACAGGACCCCATGGTGTGGAGGGGATGAATAGAAGACGGTGGATGGGTGCCCGTGGAGGGATGGTTGAACAGGACCCCGTGGTGTGGAGGGCTGGATGAACAGTAGACGGTGGAGGGGTGCCCATGGAGGGGTGGTTGAACAGTAGCAGGTGGAGTAGCGCACGGTGGAGGCTGGATGAATAGGAGCCCGTGGAGGCTGGAGGAGGTCGACGATAGCCCGTGGAGGCTGGAGGAGGTCGACGGTGGAGATGAACAGTATCCCGTGGAGTCCCGTTTTGCGTTACCCCACACCCCTCCCGATGAACAAAACCCCCGTTTCGACCGTAGGAGGTCTGTTTTGTCCGTTTTGCGGTACGCCACACCCCTCCTGATCAAGAGGACCCCCGTTTCGACCGTAGGAGGTCCGTTTCCTCCGTTTTGCGGTACGCCACACCCCCATCAACAGACCCTGTTCGACCGTAGGAGGTCCGTTTCCTCCGCTTTGGCGGACGCCACACCCTCTCGATCAACAGACCCCGTTTGACCGTAGGAGGTCCGCTTCTCCGCTTTTACTGAGACGCGAGACCCTCCCAATGAACAGGATCCCATTTCGAACGTGGCCGATCGAACACAAGGCCATTTCCTCCGTTCTGCGGTACGCCAGGCCTCGTTTCCATCGCCTGTTCCGTCCAAGCCCTCCCGATGAACATGACCATGCATTCTGTTCCGACCCAGCCGGTTGGCTCCCCATGAACACGACGATGACGCTGTTTCTCCGTTCCGACCCAGCCATGTACGTATGCACGAGTAGGCGTTCGAGACCCCGCCAGATATGCGTATGTGGTCATTTTCTTTCTTGCACCTCGGCGGCAGACGACGTGTACATGCTACGTGCGCGCCTCTACTACGACATGTGCGCGCCTCTACATCTACCAGTAATATGTACGTACACGTTCGCGACCAGAATGACAATGCTACATACACTTCGACCAAGTGGGTCCCAACTGTCAGGAACTTCCTTGCATGCGAAGATGTAGTTGGTGGGTCCCAGCAGTCAGGGGCGAATCGTTTTTTTTTTTGCCCGGACGCACTTCCTTGCATGCGAAGATGTAGTTGTGGGTCCCAACAGTCAGGGGGAAACGTTTTTTTCATGAAATACGGTGGCCCGTCCGGTGGGTCCCCGCTGTCAGGTGGAGGAATAATTATTTTGCGCGTAATAAGGAGGCACTTCATTGCTGCGACTGTGGACCCAACTGTCAGCCTCTCCACGTACAGTCCACGTCCGATGGAAGTCGTTCCTTGACCACATTGACCACGCCGCACCGAGAGCACCACGGCGGTGGACGACGGCGAGGCCTAGGAAGGGGATGACTCAAAGCCGGGGAAGACGCAGCAATGGATGCCCACGGAAAGAGGAGTACGAGGGTTCACTGGTTCGGCTGCGGTGTGAGGCTGCTGTCGCCCAGAATAACAGGGGGTGTGGGTGAGTAGAGGGATGACCTGGCCAGCGGTGGGAGTAGTAGGGGGCGGTGAGGCCTCTGCGGCATCACAGCCGGCCACGGGAGGCAGGAGCATGCGGCACAACCGACGCTGGTTTGGGTAATTTGGAGCAAGAAGACCAAAGGTTGAAGAACCACTACGGCCGTTGGATGAACATCGTATGGTAACAGGAGCTAGAATCGTTCATATTGACTAAGTTGACCAAGCCCTCTGTCCCCGTCAACTTGGTAGGCCCACAAGTCAGCCTCCCACTATGCTGGGTTCCAGCTAGCAGGGGGAGTATTCATTTTTTTGTGCGTAATAAGGAGGCACTTCCGGTGGGTCCGAGCTGACAGTGGGGGGAACATTTTTTCGTGAAACACGGTGGCCCGCCCGGTGGGTCCCAGCAGTCAGGGGGAATTGTTTTTTTCGCGAAATACTGGTGGCCCATCCGGTAGGTCCCTGCTGTCAGGTGGAGGAATAATTATTTTCTGCGTAATAAGGAGGCACTTCCTTGCGGCTGCCGTGGACCCAGCTGTCAGCCTCTCCACGTACGGTACTCTTTCGATGGAAGTCGGTTGTTGACCACATTGACCACGCCGCGCCGAGAGCACCACGGCGGTGGACGACGGCGAGGCCTAGCAAGGGGACGACGCGGAGCCGGGGAAGACACGGCAGTGGAAGCCCGCGCGAAGAGGAGCACGAGGGTTCACCGGTTCGGCTGCGGTGTGAGGCTACCGTCACCGCAGAATAACAGGGAGTGTGGGTGAGTAGAGAGATGCCCTGGCCAGCGGTAGGAGTAGTAGGGGGCGCTGAGGCCTGCGCGGCAGCACAGCCGGCCATGGGAGGCGGGAGCAGGCGGTCCCGCCGGTGCTGCTTTGGCGGCTGGAGCAAGAAGATCAGAGATTGAAGAAACACGACGGCCGTCGGATTGACATCCAACGGTTACGTCTGCTAGAATCATTTGTTGACGTATATAATAACTAAAAAAATCATGCATACGCGTCAACTAAACAGGCCCACAAGTCAGACCACTCCCTCCTTTTTTTTTAATAATTTATATATAGCTCATGGCAACTTCTTATGCAATTTATTGCAGTCGGTTTTTTTGGTTGGCCAGGGCCAATTTTGCATATTTCTGTGGGTTCCAAACTATTTTTAATACCGAAATGTCGAGCCAGATTTAAAGTACTTTGAAGATATATTTAAATTAGGTTAATGCCCAGTGAAATAGGAATCTGAAAATGTGAAAAAAATTCAGAAATTATAAAGTAATTGCCAATTTGTCATCTGTTTTTATATTTACAACCCATTTCATATTACTTTCAAGATTTGCAGGCGTCTTGAAAGAGGTGCAACCCATCAAGGCATAGAAAAATAAGTAGGCCTGGATTGGGTATTCTTCAGAAAAATAAACTGGGCTCATTTTCACAAAGAAAAAATAGTTGGGCTGGTCACATGGTGAACACAAAATATAAGCCTGGGCTAGACGGGCCACAGCCCAATTCAAACCCTGCTCCGTCTCAACAATAACAAAAAAAATATTGCTCGAGTAGCTACATCCCAGGTGTCAGCCGATCTTGCGCTGTTCTCTTGTCTATTGACTATATACGCTCACAATGTCGTGGGTCCCAGATGTCAGGAAAACACTAGGAGGAAGCATTTTATTTTTCCATATGCTGATGTGGTGGGCCCCTACTGTCATCCTCTCCACGTACATCTGCCGATTCCTGTTGTTTGTTAACCATGTTGACAACTCGAGAGAGCGGCGCCGCGCGAGCGCACCAAAGCGCGCGGAGGACGTCGGCGTTAACGATTTAGGAGACGGTGGGGCGGCGATGCATGCGCTAAGGCGCAGCCAGCCGTGGGAGGCGGAAGCAGGCGGCCCCGCCGGTGCTGGTTTGGTTTTGGCGGCTGGAGGAAGACAGGAATGAAGAAACACTACAGACTGTAAAAGCAGCAGGAGTACTTAACAACCTTAATCAAACCAGCAGGGCACTTAACAACCAAAGTGAAAGCAAGATGAGTACTTATCTGAGTTCAACTGCATAAAGCACGCCTCGAATAAAGTGCTACTTTGCCTATAGTTAACCAAGGGTGAGGCCGCCAAGCCCCGTGACAAGGCCCAGCGCCACCCGCGCAGATCCACAACCTTCTTAAAGCGGCTTCATCTCGCAACATGGTCAATAAACAGGATATTCGCTTTAGAGCCATGGAAAAGCATGAACATAATCTTCATCCTATTCTCCAAGATGGGCGGGCCTTCATTATTTGAGACCACCCACGAATAAGTATCTTTTCACCTCCAAGGGAATTGAGTAGGTCGACATAAACATCATGTTGTGACCAAGCGCAAGTCCGACCCGACCATGGTCGCAGCATCAGATAGGAACAATAGAAGCTGGCAGTTCCTATTTCAAGAAGATCATCATTTGTAAAACTGTGTATAAGCAATAGTTTATGAACAACATATATAACGAAAACAACTCGATCAGTAAGTTTCTCGACACGCTTGGACATGTTCAACGAGTGCAGCAGTGGCACACATATCCCACGTGGCCTTCCACCATTGAAACGCCCCACAAGGACCTCAACACGATCAATAAAGTGTAGGAACTTGTGGATGTCGATCCAGTCAACTTCAGTGACATCAGTAACAGCCGAGTTATTACAGAGTAACAAACGAGCAGAGTGCTTAACTCTGAAAAAACCTACACGTGCCACCAAATATAAGAAAATATTAGTTAGAAGTAGCATCTTCGTGAGAGATTCGTTGCTACTTCTAAAGTTAAATTGTGATTAGTTAGACAGAATAGGTGGATTAAGAAGTAATCGAGGCAACAAGCAAGAACCAGATACAAAAATAACATGGATGAACAATTGGAACGACATCGGGTGAAAGATCGCAGTGAAGATGAGACCAGGTTCTGCTATTTCCATCAACATTCATGCGCCAACTTTCAGTCCATAACACTTGAGAAAGTTTATCCAAGTTCGGCCATAAAAAAAGCAGCGATCTTCTTGGTTCATGAACCCAACTCGGAACTTATATCCATGGCTTGTCTTCACTGTGACCATTAAACTAGTGTATTCAGTTATGGCAAGGCCGAGCATCTTGAGTACATGTGTTCTGGTAGAGCAAATAATACACTGCAGGAAAAATAATATGAGAACACAACATGGTAAAAAAACACCCTCCCGGGTAGAAAAGAGGATTCTAGGAACATACTGTGTGCATTTCAAAATGATGTGTTAGGATGAGAAGGAACAAGTGTGGCGTCTCGCCGAGGGCGCAGAAACCTGTAGGGTACTCGCACTTTGGGCACTGCACATGAAACACACTAGATTCAGTAGGAAGAAAAATGCATCAACGGCGGCGGCTGCCATCCTAGGATTACCTACGACCAAGGGACTTGGATATATCGGGGATGGATGAAGAAATCGTACCTAGTTCTCCATGATAAAACCCTATGCAATCGCCGAGAGGGGTTTTTCTCTGAACAAGCAGACGAGGGAGAAGGGGATTCGGGCCTAGTGAAATATTGCCGCTTCGTCCGTCCAGCTTACTGCTAAAGCAGGAAAGGGGGGGTTGTGATTTGATGGCTCATTGGGCATTACTGCGGCGCTACGACCAGGGTGTGTCTACCGTGAAGTTGTGCACTCTAATTTGTGCATATGGCACATGGACCCCGTTGTCGGTTGCCCCACATATCAGCGAAAGGAAGTAGAAAGACAGAAGTAACTAGTTACACATAAATATATATTTTGACAGAGAGATACTCCCTCTGTAAAGAAATATACAAATCTTTTATATCACAGGCTCACCTTGCCGAGAAATGTACTCCCTCTGCAACGCACGGGCATTATGGGGGTTCAGCTTTTTTTATGGCGGGTCAGCTGAGAATATAATACTTAGATAGGCTCATGGTTCTGGACTTGGGGCCGCAGGCCGACCCTGCATGTTTGGGGGCCCATGTGTTCTGCCTTAGTGCTTTTTATATTGCAAGCGATCGGTCCGGCGCTGGTTTTAGATGCTGTCGCAAGGCGAATACACAAAATTGAATAAAGCATGGCAACTGTTGGAATGAAATCAAACGACAGTTCCTAACCAGCAATCAGAGTTGCAATTCTATCAGCGATATACCATGTGATAAATAATATTGTCGTACTACTTATACACACAGGACACTTGTTTCACCATGCCAGATTATTACATCAAAATCTCTCGGAGGATAGATCAGTTCGGCAGTTGTGTGCTGCTACTGAAGAATTTCAAAGTTGATTTGGACCAGCTCTCCTTGCCGAGAAAGTTCGATTTTGACATCATCCCCTACCGCAAGATATGATTTAGATTTGAACCATGACCATCCTTTAGCATCAATCATCATGCGACCATCCTTTGTACTTACGGTACATTGAGCAGGTTCATTCACACCAAGGTTGCGCATGGTAAGAGAAACTTGGCCGCGGTCGGCCGGATTGTTGAACGACTCCCTCGTTGCTCTAGGAATTCCTAGAGCAACGACTCCCAAGCAGTTAGATCAACACAGTGAATCATGTGAAACAACATGGAAAGAAAAAAGAACGAAGCACTTGGGCGGCCAATGCTTACCAAGAAGGTGGACATGTCGGTTTTTGTAAGGACTTTGGTATATGAAGTGCGAACTGCAGCCCAGTTTGTTGCCGGTGCAACTGCACGGGCCGGAGCAGATGCAAGTGCAAGTGTTGGTGCAGGTGCCGAAGCCACCGCTGCTGCCGGAGATGGTGCTCCTTGTAGAGCTGGTGCCGGTGTCGGAGCATGTGCTGGTGTCGATGCCCGATCCTCCGGAGATCGGTCGATCCACCGACGTGGTCGGTGCCCAATCCTCATTTGGATCGACCGAAGCTGCTTCGCTTCGATGCTAGAGCAAGCTGCCGGTGCTAAATCCATTTTTGAAGGTGGTACCGATGTGCGAGACAACGGCAATCGTGCCTGGTCTGCTATGATCAGCTTTCTAACTTGACTAGGATCCGTGACCGTGATCCAGTTTTTTTTTCTTCATTTCTTTTAAACGCGAGAAGGACTAATTGTGGCGTTTTTGTTAAACTAAACTGCATTTCATAATAGGGATTCAGCTTGTACTCAGACAACAGACTGATCCATTTTTTTCCAGTAATATAAGTGATGGACTGTGCCTTCGTTACTGACACGACATAAGAAGTGAAACCTGCAAAAATAGCCATCGTAGAGCAAACCAAACGGTTTATTCTGTGATGAATGTCACATGGCAAAACTTGCATCGTAAAATTACATGACATTAAATCAATAAGATTTAGACAGTAAATCAATAAGATTTACTTGATGTGACACGACTGAATCCTTACCAGGAAATCACTATGTTGAAGTACTAAACAGAATATTGATTGTCCAACTACGCGTGGCATGCAGGGGCCCCGCCTACTCCCACAAGCAGGACAGTCCAAAGGTCATGACAAATCGTATGGACCAAACATCCATGGGACTGGAAATCCTGGTGGGTGCGATAAACCCTGCAATGCATACAGATATTGGAGTGTAACCATAATTGATAAACCGTCCTCACAAAAAATATGATCTGGATACTTCAAAATATACATACTGAATTGAGTGGACAGACATTAACATAGACCGTTCTCAGGACTGACCACACACCAAAAGCGGCAGTACTAATAAACAATACAGGGTTCACAAACACAAATCAAGTACTCAACAATAGTACTTACTATAGACAAGCAAAGTTGCACTAACTAAACTCTGCAGACTATTTCTTGCCACCGACCTACGGGATGAACACCGCATAACTGACTAGGCCATGGACTTCGTGTGAGATGTCTACATGCACCACCACCATCTTGTCAACCTTGGAGAACCTAACAGAGTGGTCTTTCCACTCATAAACATGATGATGAAGACAAGCCGCATCAGATTTGTTGGGAAGCTTTACAAGAACCACACCCTTCGTAATCGAAGGCACAGCCAGGAAATTGTTGTGGTCAAGTATAGCCTCGAGAACACGCTGACAACAATGCTACAGAAAACACTAGTTCGGGACACGTGGCGACAAGGACACAAAGAAATGGATAGTTCAAAGAAGAGAACTCATCATCGGTCTTCTAGTTCACACGGCATGACTTTGAGAACTTCATCTCCACCGCGGACCTGGTTCTAATTCAAACAGAAACCATATTTTATTACTACCTCCGTTCAGAAATATAAGATGATTTTCGATATTATACTCCATATATGACTACATATACGCACAGAAATGAGTGAACAAAGACACTAGAACATGCCTTCAAAGGCATGAGAGCAGAGGGATTGCTTGCAATATCCATAACACAAGTTACTCAGGCAAATATACCGTCTTAAAAGGTAGCATTGATGTTCATAAAGTACTCCCTCCGTCCCAAAATTCTTGTCTTAGATTTGTCTAGATACGGATGTATCAAGTCACATTTTAGTATTAGATACATCCGTATCTAGACAAATCTAAGACAAGAAATTTGGAACAGAGGGAGTAGTTGAAAGTAATCTATAAGAAATCAGTGTCAACCTCTCGCATGTTTTGGTCAAAAGAGGAATTTAGAACCGTCATTTGGCACACTAAAATCACATGCAAGATCACCCAAAAAGTTGTACTACCAGTACTAGTACTACGTGTTAGATGAAAAAACACGATCAAGATCGAGAAAAAGATCGTCAACAAGAGACATTACGGACTTGCTTAATGAGGGATCCGGAGAGGGGGCTTGGACAGGCGATGGCTTTGAGCTTGTCTCATGTAGTCTCGGCGGGGTGCTTGCGCTTCTTCGTACCATGAGACTCGACGGTTTTGGCCAGAGCCATAGACATCACGTCGGCCGGTGCTCCGGCATCCATCCAAGAGAGGAAGCTGAGAGAGAAGAGTGAAAGGAGGAACGAGGGACGAGGGAGAAGCGAAGCGAGTGGGGGTTTTCTTCAAGAGAGGAAGCTGAGAGAGAAGAGTGAAATGATGGTTGCCTCGTCCGTCCAACTTACTGTTGGAAAGGAGGGGGTTTTGTGATTTGATGGCTCATTGGGTATTACTGCGGCGGTTCGATCGGGGTACTCTACCATCACTCTACTACGGAGTAATTTAGTGCATGGCTGGTGGACCCAGATGCTGGGTGTCCCACACGTCGGCGAAAGTGAGTAATTTAGTGCATGACTGGAGGAGGATCCGCACAGTAGAGTGTGTCCACTGTTTTTCTGGAAAAAAAATGATTACAGCAAGCGTTTCCACTCTTACGACGGAGGAGTGCGAAACACGGCAGCCACTTGAACATACACAGTGCTCCTACTACTAGGCATGTGCAGTGGTTCATACATCGATACTACACAATCTTGTTGCTAGTGTAGTAAGATATGACGATAACAAATGATGTTGTGCGCGATGTCAACTACTCCTATATGTAACGTAGTACCGCTTTTTATTGTCCGGTCGAGAATGAACGATGAGATCAATGTTAATGAACTAGGTCCAAAGACACGAGAGTGCGGTGCTACAAAGACTCCACGAAACATGAACCATATTAAGCACGAATAGTGTTAGGCAGGGTGTATGAAGGGTGCACGGGATGGGAGCAAAAGTTCCCTTGTCGACCCACTTTTGGGTGTTTGGCAGAGTGCATGAAGGGTGCATGAGTCCACACTAGTAGGTTGACAAAAATACACGAAGAGGAAACAACAATATTGAGATGAGAATGCAACCAAACACACTGATACGTCTTCGTCGTATCTACTTTTCCAAACACTTTTGCCCTTGTTTTGGACTCTAACTTGTATGATTTGAATGGAACTAACCCGGACTGACGCTGTTTTCAGCAGAACTGCCATGGTGTTGTTTTATGTGCAAAAAATAAAAGTTCTCGGAATGACCTGAAACTCCATGGAACACCTTAGAAAAAACAATAAAAAATCCTCGCCAAAGATGAAGACTAGGGGGCCCACACCCTGTCCACGAGGGTGGGGGGCGCCCCCATGGGCGCGTCCCCTACCTCGTGGGCCCCCTGGTGGCCCTCCGACGCCAACTCCAACTCCATATATTGGCTTTCGGGGAGAAAAAATCAGAGAGAAGAAATCATCACGTTTTACGATATGGAGCCGCCGCCAAGCCCTAATCTCTCTCGGGAGGGCTGATCTGGAGTCCGTTCGGGGCTCCGGAGAGGGGGATTCGTCGTCGTCGTCATCATCAACCATCCTCCATCACCAATTTCATGATGCTCACCGCCGTGCGTGAGTAATTCCATCGTAGGCTTGCTGGACGGTGATGGGTTGGATGAGATTTATCATGTAATTGAGTTAGTTTTGTTAGGGTTTGATCCCTAGTATCCATTATGTTCTGAGATTGATGTTGCTATGACTTTGCTATGCTTAATGCTTGTCACTAGGGCCCGAGTGCCATGACTTCAGATCTGAACCTATTATGTTTTCATGAATATATGTGTGTTCTTGATCCTATCTTGCACGTCTATAGTCACCTACTATGTGTTATGATCCGGTAACCCCGAAGTGACAATAATCGGGACCACTCCCGGTGATGACCATAGTTTGAGGAGTTCATGTATTCACTATGTGCTAATGCTTTGTTCCGGTTCTCTATTAAAAGGAGGCCTTAATATCCCTTAGTTTCCAATAGGACCCCGCTGCCATGGGAGGGTAGGACAAAAGATGTCATGCAAGTTCTTTTCCATAAGCACATATGACTATATACGGAATACATGCCTACATTACATTGATGAACTGGAGCTAGTTCTGTGTCACCCGATGTTATGATTGTTACATGATGAACCGCATCCGGCATAATTATCCATCGCTAATCCAGTGCCTACGAGTTTTCCATATACTGGTTCTCGCTTATTTACTTTTCCGTTGCTACTGTTACAATCACTACAAAATACCAAAAACATTACTTTTGCTGTCTTTACTTTTGTTACTGTTACCACCACTATCATATTACTTTGCTACTAAACACTCTCCTGCAGATACTAAGTTTCCAGGTGTGGTTGAATTGACAACTCAGCTGCTAATACTTGAGAATATTCTTTGGCTCCCCTTGTGTCGAATCAATAAATTTGGGTTGAATACTCTACCCTCGAAAACTGTTGTGATCCCCTATACTTGTGGGTTATCAAGACCTTTTTCTGGCGCCGTTGCCGGGGAGCATAGCTCTATTCTTTGAGTCACTTGGGATTTATATCTGCTGGACACTATGAAGAACTTGAAAGATGATCGAACTACTATTTTGCCCTCAACTACGAGGGGAGGTAAGGAACTGCCATCTAGCCTTGCACTAGATTCTCCTTCTGTTATAAGTAAGTTTCCGACACCTAAACCTGCTACTGCTATGAATTCTGATATGTCGCATGTTATTGATGATGCCACTTCTGCTATGCATGATACTTATGATGAAACTACTTCTATGCTTGATACTACTGTGCCCCTTGGTGAATTTCTTGATGAGCAAATTGCTAGGTCTAGAGAAAGAGAAATTATTGAACCTGAATACGATGATGATAGTGATGATGAGAATATGCCTTCTATTCCTGAGGGTTATCTTTTTGATGTGGAATCTTCTGCGGCTATTTTTGCTTGCCAGGATAGATATGAACTTAAGAGGCTGCTAGTTAAATGGAGTAAAGAATCTTTTAGAGATAGAATGAGCCCGACCCTGCTTTTGCTACTTCACCTATTTGTGTTCCCGATAAGGATTATTATGATTTTTCTGTTGATCCAAATATAATTACTTAGGTTGAGTCTGATCCTTTTTATGGCTATGAATCTGAAACTGTTGTGGCACATCTTACTAAGTTAAATGATATAGCTGCCCTGTTTACTAATAATGAGAGATTGCGCTACCTTTATTTACTCAAAATATTTCCATTCTCATTAAAGGGTGATGCTAAGACATGGTCTAATTCTCTTGATCCTGGTTGTGTGCAAAGTCCCTAGGATATGATTTATTACTTCTCTACTAAATATTTCCCTGCTCATAAGAAACAAGCTGCTTTGAGGGAAATATACAACTTTGTGCAAATTGAAGAAGAGAGTCTCCCACAAGCTTGGGGAGGCTTCTCAAGTTACTTAATGCTTTGCCTGATCATCCTCTTAAGAAACCTAAAATACTTGATATCTTTTATAATGGACTAACTGATGCTTCCAGAGTTTACCTGGATAGTTGTGCTGGTTCTCTTTTCAGGGAAAGAACAGTGGATGAAGCTGAAATTCTATTGAACAATATGTTGACAAATGAAAATAATTGGGCACCTCCTGAGCCACCTGAGCCAGTTCTAGAGCCAATTACTGAGCCTATTCCTAAACCAACTCTGAAGAAGAGAGGTGTTCTATTTCTCAGTCCCGAAGATATGCAAGAGGCAAAGAAATCTATGAAAGAAAAAGGTATTAAAGCTTAAGATGTTAAGAATTTACCTCCTATTGAAGAAATACATGGTCTTAATTTACTTTGTTGAAGAAGTTTATGATCTCAATTACTTATTTCTTGAAGAACCTCCCGATATCCCGACCACGGTAGTAAAGGTAAATTCTCTCTATAGATATGATAAAGCTGAAGTCCCTCCTACTAAAATTGCTAGTCGATTGCTTGGATGAGTTTGATGACTTTATGTTTAAGCAAGATGACTTTAATGCTTATTTTGGTAGACAATTAAAACAGAATACCTTTATGATCAAACGCTTGGGTGATTATATGGCTGATATTAGAGGTGAACTTAAACTTGTAGCAAACATGCTTCTATGGTTACCACTCAAGTAGAACAAGTACTTAAAGCTCAGAAAGAAGTGCTTGATGAAATGAATAGTAAGAAAAATGATTATGCTGTTAGAGTGGCTACTAGAACTAGTAGAATGACTCAGGAACCTTTGTATCCTGAAGGCCACCCTAAGATAATCGAGCAAGATTCTCAGAGAAATAATATTGATGTACCTAGTTCTTCTAAGAGGAAGAAAAATAAAAATGATAGGACTTTGCAAACTTCTATTGAACCTATTGCCGAACCACCTGAGAATCTGAATGATATCTCTGTTTCCGATGCTAAAACACAATCAGGTGATGAACATGAACCTAGTGATAATGTTAATGATAATGTTCATGTTGATGCTCAGCCTAGTAATGATAATGATGTAGAAGTTGAACTTGTTGTTGATCTTGATAACCCACAATCAAGGAATCAACGTTATGATAAAAGAGATTTTGTTGCTAGGAAACAAGGTAAAGAAAGGGAACCATGGGTTCAGAAACCCATGCCTTTTCCTCTAAAACAATCCATGAAAAAGGATGATGAGGATTTTGAGCGCTTTGCTGAAATGATTAGACCCATCTTTTTTGCGTATGCGATTAACTGATGTGCTCAAAACGAATCCTTATGCTAAGTATATGAAGGATATCATTACTAATAAAAGAAAGATACCTGAAGCTGAAATTTCCACCATGCTTGCTAATTATACTTTTAAGGGTGGAATACCAAAGAAACTTGGAGATCCAGGAGTACCTACTATACCATGCTCCATTAAGAGAAATTATGTTAAAAGCGCTTTATGTGATCTTGGAGCCGTGTCGGTGTTATGCCTCTCTCTTTATATCGTAGACTTGACTTGAATAAGTTGACACCTCTGAAATATCTTTGCAAATGGCTGATAAATCAACTGCTATACTGCCGGTATTTGTGAGGATGTGCTGTTGTGGTTGCAAACGTTACTATTTTAACGGACTTTGTTATTCTTGATATTCCGAGGATGATAGTATGTCTATTATTCTTGGAAGACCTTTCCTTAATCTGCGAGGGCTGTTGTTGATTGCAACAAAGGCAATGTCACTTTTCATGTTAATGGCAATGAGCACACAAGTACACTTTCGAAAACAACCTCAAGTTTATAGTATCAACTCTATTGGAAAAATTCCATCGATTATATTTGGAGGTTTTGAATTTCCTCTCCTACCATCAAGAAAAAGTATGATATTCTTATTGTTGGGGATTTCCATATCCCGTTGAGGTAACTTAGTGTTATTGAAATTTCTCGGTTCCGTGATTATTCGAATGAGTTTGTTAACAAGACTTGATCAACCTTGTTAGTGGGTTCATTTTGATGATCACGAGATGGATGAAACTAGAAGCACAACCTTTTGTACCCTTTTTATATTTTCTGTTATTTAGTAGAAATAAAGTAAAATAGTATTTTTTCATCATCTCGACTTATCCGTGCAATATAAAAATATCCCGAAAATAAAAGTCCTCAGAATGCCATGCCAATTTAATATGATTTTTTCGGGAATATTTGAGGATTTACTGTGCAAAAATTACCGCGGGGGGAGCTGCCATCTGGCCACGAGGGGGAGGACGCGCCCTACCCCCCTGGGCGCGCCCCCCTGCCTCGTGGGCCCACGGTGGCCCTCCTCCAATTATCCCTGCACCCATGTTCTTCCTCTGTCTCACACAAACACGAAAAACTAACTCAAGCACGTGTTCCAGCCCCGTTCTTTGTGATTTTGATCTCCTTGCTCAAAGCACCTCTCATAAAACTGCTTGGGGAGATTGTTCCTTGGTATGTGACTCCTCCATTGGTCCAATTAGTTTTTGTTCTAGTGCTTTATTCATTGCAAATTTGTGCTGCATAGGTGACCATGTTCTTGAGCTTGCATGTCAAATTTATATGGTTCCAAGTAGTTCCATTGCTTTATATGGGCTCTAGGCACTTGTGGGAGTTGTTACTATCAATTTTATTGAAGTTGGTTCACTTTTATTTGAAGTTACCAAAAATTTCAGATTGTTTCAGAAAATAATGAAGAGACTTTTGAGGGGCTCATCGAGCCGAAGCTCGAAGGAAAAACAAAAGGAAGAAGAGCAGAAGCCCAAATTTAATTTGCTCGCACCGCGGAGGTCCGGCCATGTGAATGGTCTTCCGATGACTTATTGAGGAGAGCTGGGATTTATGAAGATTTCTATTTATTGATTGAGAATGCTGGACTCACCGACTTCCTCCACGACCAACGTCATCAGTATCTCTTACTCACAAATACTTTTGTGCAAAACTTCTACTTTTTCCCTAAGAAATCACCTCCAACAGTAGAGTTTCATTTATATGACGTTGTTAAAGAGATGACATTAGCGGAATTCTGCGAGGTTTGCAGAATACCCTTTGAGGGCACCTTAGATGAACCCCACCGTAATGAAGTAGAAGCTTTTATTAACACCATCACGGTGGGAGAAACCAGGAAGGTTTCTGATGCAAGGATCACTAGCATACATTTTCTTGTTTTACGCTACTTTGCCTTATTTGCTAGTCGTTGCTTGATTGGACGCGGGAACTGTGGGAACCTTAGTATTCCTGATATTATTTTTTTGTTCCATGGTTTATACCACAATAACTCTGTTAGTATGGGTGGAATTGTTGCTAGACGGTTAAGTCTGAACCGTACTAAGGGCCCCATCTTTGGAGGCATTTATGCTTCACGCCTAGCTGAACATTTTGAAGTACCTATTAGGCATGAGGAGAAAGAAGAAACAACCCCGTGCTTATTTAGATTATAAGAGTATGATAGCGCATGACTTTCTTGTTAAGAGTCGCGAAGGGGAGCTCAAATACAAATTATACTTTGATAAACATCACCCTGAGACTATTACTTTGCCTGCCCCTTCTTTGTTTAACTTATCTACAGGTCCTCACGTCGTTCCATGGGCAGCTGTTCAAGCCTATCGGAATCCTGCACCAGCCCTGGAACCGGAGCCACAAGATGAGCCTCCACGACTATCTGTTTATTCTTGGGATCCAGAGGAAGCTGCCAGCCAGTGGCAGCCGGAGCCTTCTTCGTCACAGTACGACCCCAGCTTCACCTACGGGTATCCGCCAGGCTGTCCCTGGCAATAGACCAACTTAGGCCAAAAGCCTAAGCTTGGGGGAGTACGTATTTCCCACCGACATTACATTTATGTTCACACACACTCATTGTCAGATGTCGGTGCTCATACTCTTTCACTGTAATATCCATGCTAGTTTATTTTCTTTTTCCTGCTTTCTTCTTGTGTGTTTAGTAAACCTTAAGAAAAAAATTAGTAGTAGTTTATTTCTTTGTTGTAGTAATTAAAAACAAAACCCAAAAATATTTCCCGTTCTTCTTTTGCTTGTTGGGAGCTTTCCCGTGTAAATAGTTTTTATTTCTTTTCCTTTCTTTTAGGGTCGAGAAGACTATATTGAAAATGCTTAGTGGCTCTCATATGCATGATTGTTTATTTAAATTAGAGCCCATATTACTTGTCTTCTTTCTTGAGTTGAATGCTTGCAGATTCCAGCTTAGTCCAATGCACGTACACTCTTAGTATTATACACATCGTTCGATCGTGCAAGTGAAAGGCAATAATGATGATATATGATGGACTTATTGGGATGAGAAAAGCTGGTATGAACTCGACCTCTCTTGTTTTTGTAAATATGATGATTCATCGTTCCTGAGTCAGCTATTATGAAGTAAACATATTTGCAATGACATTTAGAGATTATAGTTGCTTGTGCCATGCTTTATTAGCTATGAGTTATAATGGTTTACCTTGCGTGCCAACATGCTATTAGAATGATTATGATGTGGTATGATGGGATGGTATCCTCCTTTAAATGAATTGAGTGACTCGACTTGGCACATGTTCACGCATGTAGTTGAATCAAATCAACATAGCCTTCATGATATTTATGTTCATGGTGGATTATATCCTACTCATGTTTGTATTCGGTGTAAATTAATTTTAATGCATGTTTACGACTGTTGTCTCTCTCTCAGTTGGTCGCTCCCCAGTCTTTTGCTAGCCTTCACCTATACTAAGCGGGAATACTGCTTGTGCATCCAAACTCCTTAAACCCCAAAGTTGTTCCATATGAGTCCAGTATACCTACCTATATGCGATATTTACCTGCGTTCCAAGTAAATTTGTATGTGCCAAACTCTAAACCTTCAAATAAACATTCTGTTTTGCATGCTCGATTAGCTCATATGTCAACTGGAGCTGCCCTTATCTTCCGTGTTAGGCAGGTTATTCTCAAGAGGAGTGGACTCCGCTCCTCATTCACGAGAAAATGGCTGGTAGCCGGGATGCCCAGTCCCATGCTTTATGCAAACTAAATCAAAATAACTGCAAACAAAACTCCCCCTGGGACCCGTTGAATGTTGGAGGCACTCGTTGTTTCGAGCAAGCCATGGATTGATGCTTCTGGAGGAGGGGGAGTATAAACTTTACCATTCTGTTTGGGAATCGCCTATAATTTGTTTAGCATGGAAGATATCGTCGCCTCTTAGTTGTTATGTTGACAATGAAAGTATGCCGCTCAAAATATAATTTATCTCTATTT
Source organism: Aegilops speltoides (assembly GCA_021437245.1). Taxonomy (NCBI): domain Eukaryota; kingdom Viridiplantae; phylum Streptophyta; class Magnoliopsida; order Poales; family Poaceae; genus Aegilops; species Aegilops speltoides. The sequence continues at coordinate 457,005,557 of CM038143.1, read as the reverse complement.
CAAAATCGAGCTCTGGCACCTCTACAAATCCCTGCTTCCCTCTACGAAGGGCTTATCCATTTACTTTTATGTTGAGTCATCATCCTTCTTATTAAAAACACCCGCTGGAGAGCACACTGTCGTTTGCATTCATTATTATTGGTTTATATTGGGTATGACTTGACTGGATCTCTTTTACCATGAATTATAATGTTTAGTCAGTCCTTGATCTTTAAAGGTGCTCTGCATTTATGTTTTGCGGTCTCAGAAAGGGCTAGCGAGATACCATTTTGTTATATCATGTTATGATTATTTTGAGAAAGTGTTGTCATCCGAGTTTTATTATTATGGCTCGCTAGCTGATTATGCTATTGATATGAGTAATTGTGAGACCTACGTGTTATTGTGAGTATGGTTAGTTCATAATAATTGCTGAAACTTGAATGCTGACTTTTCATGTTTACAACAACAAGAGCAAACAGAGTTTGTAAAAGTTTTTCTTTTTCTCTTTCAGTTTGTCAACTGAATTGCTTGAGGACAAGCAAGGGTTTAAGCTTGGGGGAGTTGATACGTCTTCGTCGTATCTACTTTTCCAAACACTTTTGCCCTTGTTTTGGACTCTAACTTGTATGATTTGAATGGAACTAACCCGGACTGACGTTGTTTTCAGCAGAACTGCCATGGTGTTGTTTTATGTGCAGAAAATAAAAGTTCTCGGAATGACCTGAAACTCCACGGAACACCTTAGAAAAAACAATAAAAAATCCTTGCCAAAGATGAAGACCAGGGGGCCCACACCCTGTCCACGAGGGTGGGGGCGCCCCCCTGGGCGCGCCCCCTACCTCGTGGGCCCCCTGGTGGCCCTCCAACGCCAACTCTAACTCCATATATTGGATTTCGGGGAGAAAAAAATGAGAGAAGAAATCATCATGTTTTATGATACGGAGCCGCCGCCAAGCCCTAATCTCTCTCGGGAGTGCTGATCTGGAGTCCATTCGGGGCTCCAGAGAGGGGGATTCGTCGCCGTCGTCATCATCAACCATCCTCCATCACCAATTTCATGATGCTCACCGCCGTGCGTGAGTAATTTCATCGTAGGCTTGCTAGACGGTGATGGGTTGGATGAGATTTATCATGTAATCGAGTTAGTTTTGTTAGGGTTTGATCCCTAGTATCCATTATGTTCTGAGATTGATGTTGCTATGACTTTGCTATGCTTAATGCTTGTCACTAGGGCCCGAGTGCCATGATTTCAGATCTGAACCTATTATGTTTTCATGAATATATGTGTGTTCTTGATCCTATCTTGCAAGTCTATAGTCACCTACTATGCGTTATGATCCGCAACCCGAAGTGACAATAATCGGGACCACTCCGGTGATGACCATAGTTTGAGGAGTTCATGTATTCACTATGTGCTAATGCTTTGTTCGGTTCTCTATTAAAAGGAGGCCTTAATATCCCTTAGTTTCCAATAGGACCCGATGCCACGGAGGGTAGGACAAAATATGTCATGCAAGTTCTTTTCCATAAGCACGTATGACTATATACGAGAATACATGCCTACATTACATTGATGAACTGGAGCTAGTTCTGTGTCACCCTATGTTATATTTGTTACATGACGAACCGCATCGGCATAATTATCCATCGCTAATCCGGTGCCTACGAGTTTTTCATATCTTGGTTCTCGCTTATTTACTTTTCCGTTACTCTTTGTTATAATCACTACAAAATACCAAAAACATTACTTTTGCTGTCTTTACTTTTGTTACCATTACCACCACTATCATATTACTTTGCTACTAAACACTCTGCTACAGATACTAAGTTTCCAGGTGTGGTTGAATTGACAACTCAGCTGCTAATACTTGAGAATATTCTTTGGCTCCCCTTGTGTCGAATCAATATATTTAGGTTGAATACTCTACCCTCGAAAACTGTTGTGATCCCCTATACTTGTGGGTTATCACACACCCACACGCTTTGTGCTACAGTGACTGATCTGCACCGTCTGAGTTTGATCCAACGGTCATGTTGCGCCGAGACATGGACATGCCCATGCAGAGGGCGCCTAAACACCACCGAAGTCCCTCTACTTCTCGAAGCGCACGATGTTGGTGATGTAGGGTGCAACCGCCCGCAGAGCCCGCTCCCGGTCGACGGGAGCCAGCTCGTCAAAGACGGCGTCCAATGGCACGATTGGATTCTGGTGACAGAGCCCTAAAAGGATTTGCTCGGCAACTGCGACGGCAGCCCACAACCCCTCCTTGTCCAGCTCAGTCCCCACCATTGCGCGGAGACGGCTCAGCTCCTCGGAGATATAGGTGAAGAAGGAGACCAGTTCAGGAAGCCGTAGCTCATTGAAGTCGACCGGGTGGTCGAACGGGTTTAGCCCGACGGCCGGCATCGTCGCGCTGGCACGACGGTAGGCATCGCGCAGCCGCAACACGTGTGTGGCAACTTGGTTCACCAAGTGGCTGAGGCGATCCTGGACCTCGTCACGATCGGCCCGCTCGCGCTCCGGTCGGCTCCCCTGACGGCCTATCGTATCTCCCGCTTCCTGCAGCAACGCCGCCGACGCCTCGAGCATCTTTGTGGTGGACGCCTGCCGCTTTTGAAGATCCATGAACTCCCGCACATAACGGAGGAGCATGGCACTCCTCTCCTCCTTGAGCTCACGGAGCTCCACGCCCTTGGCCCTGAGCTCTGCATCCTTGGCATGGAGCTCGTGTGTTAGGCGCCTCACCTCGGACTCCGTGATCTGCTGCGCCGCCATGGCACCAGGTAGAAGCAATGGGGAGAGGAAGCAAAGGGGGGTGAAACGGCTGAAAGGCAATGCAATCTACGGGAAGGCGGAGGGAGCCAGCCGAGGAGTAGGGAATCTTTTGGTTTTCACCACGGTAAAACACCAGTCGATGACTTCTCACATCAGGGAGCAGTGGGTTTTATAGGCGAAGTCATCATGACTAATTGCTGCCGCGCCTGCTCCCGTCAATCAAAAAATTAAAAACCCTGCCACGCCTGCTCCCATCAATCAAAAAATTAAAAATCTTGCCGCACCCAAACACCAGAGCAATGCCGCGGTGGATATTTAAATTTACCTGCCGGCAAGTAGATAAAAAAAGGGGGTGAAAAAACAAATGTGGCGGCGGCCTAGCTAATCGGTCGAACTAGCCCAACTAGCTAGCCACCGTGCTTCACTGATGTACACGGCAGTAAAGGTGGTCTTTCGTGATTTGATGACTCATTTACTTGCTTCGGCGCTACGACCGAGGAGGACCCAGAAAACGCGCGGTAGGGCGTCCCACGTCAGGAAGAATATATGCGTGCACCACCCGGGAGGACCTCGAAACCGCGCGGTAGGGTGTGCCACGTCTCGGCACAGAGGAAAAATGTGCGTGTTAAAATATATTGTATCAGACGTAGTACCTATGGTTCCACCTCGGGACCTAGCCAGTTGGTCGAAAACACCCCACTAGCCACACAGCTTCATCATGCAAACGTGGCATGGAGGATAGATGTGGTAAGCTCCGTCTCGACCAGCCACAACGTCTCTTGTTCTAGCCGATTCTTCTATTTTCCAAGCTTTTTTTAGTTGTAATAACACCATGGCAAGCTAGCGCCGCTCTTCGTTTGTGCCCGTGCAAAGGTTAGACGATGGAGAGAAGAGAGATTGAGATTGCAGACCTAGGACCCACCAGTAAGTGAGACAACAGTCAAGCACGTGTTGACGAGGCACTCCCTCTACTCTACTCAATGCAAGTACTGTATAAAATCAAGTTATGGGACAAAGCCAACAACCGTTTGTTTTTTTAGGCTATCGACTTACACTTTGTAGTCCAGGTTGCCAGTTCGAATCTCGTCTTTCAGATTTGTTAGTTTTAGGTCCAAATTTGATTAATGACAAGTGGGACCCTCGTGTGTTGTTCCGATATTTCAGTGTAGGATGGTTTTTTTTGAACAAACGCTTTGCGCGGTTAGACAAGTAACGACACGAGTTACACGTATTTTGCAAGTTTACAAACAAAAATGACAGCGGCATAGAACATCCACCCCGCAGCTTAGATATTATGGTGATACGAGTTTTTACACCGTTGGAAGTGAGATCCAATGGCTTGGGAGTAGTCTTTGTAATTATGCGCAATTTCCAAACTCTCCAAAGGTTTTTTTGCAAATAAAACATTCAGGCCTCGTGTGTGCCGCTGCATCTTCGATCCAACAGCTCCTCGTTGCTCATATTAGGTGCTCCCCGTAGCTTAATTACCCGCTACGGTGAAATGAGCATCTAGGTCGTATGATCAGTGATCAGATGGCACATGCGTAGTACCTGTACTTTCTGCGCATTTCCCAAACTCTGTCAGCCGTATATTGCAAAAACATTCAAACCTCCTACTGTGGGCCATTAGGTCTTAGTGAACTCATATCACCATAGAATCTACGGTGTGGGAGCACCTCATATTCTCCCGAGCGAGAAAACATAAGGTGTTATCGCAGCTTGGATGCTATGGTGATACGAGCTTGGAGGTCATTTGATCTGAGATCCAATGGCATCTGAGCAATCTTTGTGCTTGTAAGCAGTGGCCAAACTCTTTTGGGGCTTTTCTGCAAAAAACCATTCAAACCACCCGAGGAGGTGTTGGGTCACAAATCCAACACCTCTGAAGAGCTTGTATCACCAAAGCATCTAAGGTATGGTAGCACATGATATTCTTACATACAGGAGAATATGATGTCCTCCTTCATCTTAGATGCTACGGTGATACGAGCTTCGAGGTCGTTGGATATGGGATCAAAGGGCATCTGAGTAGTTTTTGTACAAATTGTGTGCAATTTTCAAACTCATCAAGGTTTCCTGCAAAAATATTAAGACACATCATGTGAGCTTCTATATCTCAGATCTACAAGCTCCAAGCAACTCATATCGGCATATAGCATCTAAGGTATGGGGGCACATGATATTCTCCCGGGGAGGAGGGGTGGGTGCACAACCAATCAGTGGTTGGGAGGGTGAGGACAAATATAATCTAAACAACCCTAAACAGAGCTCCACAATTTTATCTAAGGTCGAGGGGTTGACCCCCGACAATCATAGCTCCGCCTAAACACAACATTTGCATGTACTGTAGTACTAGACTTAATATTCATGTTTCAGTTTCATGTTCATTTTAAATATTGAACTGAGGACCATGGATGTCTTACATTTTACTCCCTTCGTTCCTAAATATTAGTCTTTTTAGAGGTTTCAAATGGACTGGCACATACGGATGTATATAGACATATTTTATAGTCTAGATTCACTCATTTTGCTCCATATGTAGTCACTTTTTGAACTCTCTAAAAGACTAGTATTTAGGAATAGAAGGAGTATTTTTGAATTCTTGTCATACATGCATGGTTTGGAAAAATAGATGCACTATACTTATTGGATTGTTGTTGTGTTCGTGCGTGTGTGTCTCTCTCTCTCTCTGTGTGTATGTGTGTGTGGTCATATGCTTGATACATACAAAGTTTTCTCACCTCCATATTGTTCATCTTTTAAATTTGAATTTGCATTGCAAAACTTACTAGGGATACCATGAAATGTGAAATCCACATTGAGATCACTATATCACAAACCCAGTCTAATTCAACAACTCATCATAAATCAATTACCACGTTGAGATTAGTATTTGCAAGGAAAATACGGGTATTGTAATACACATAGATTCGTTCGGCATTTTAAAAGGTTCCTTTTGTATTCTCGAATGGTAGGACCCAACGGCGTACCAGCCAGACCTTGGCTCGTGTTGATCCTAAAAAAAATAAAAATAAAAAAAACAGGCTCGTGTCCTTCGGTGGCGTGCGTGGTACGCACATTAGGCAACCCCAACCAGTCGAGCCTCAGCGTTTCAAGTCGAAATATCTGGCGGCCAGAATTCTAGCCCTAGGAAATTCCCCTCATGTCCCCGGTCCATAATGACTACCGATGAACAACGGAGGCATGCTTTAGTAACTAGACAACGTTACCTACCATTCCGAGCATGGTTCAATTCCCTCGGTCGCCGCTCGTCAAGGTCACCCGTCAACTGCATTGCCTACTACTACTACTACTACACCAGGATGAGCACAGAATTGATCCCGTTTGTTCGTGCCTAGTACTTGAGTTAATATATCAGGCAATGCGCTGGTACGGAGGGATTGTCCTTTTACTCTGCATATATAACTTGTCTGAAGTCTAACTAAGCAAAATGTTTGACCAAATCCTTTCTTAAGAAATACAACAGGACAGATGTATGGCTTGAAAATTTATTGCATGATGCAGGTTATGATATTGTTTTGAATCCTGGATCTTAAATTTTAGAAAATCCAAAAGTGAGCATAAATTCTTGAAACTGAGCATGGTCACGTGATATGGCACAAATATTACTTCGTAAGTTTTTTATTCAATTTGAGACAAGCTTCTTATGACAAGTTGCACAAATGAAGAGCCAAGATATTTTGGAACAAAGACATGTCACGTTAAGGCAAACGCTTTCACTATTGAAACCATGGGCGTTTATGTGCCACCACGAGTCCCCGCTTCTCATCGGCAGGTGTCGTCCGAGCAAGCGTGTGAGTCGACGGAGGCGTCTTGAGTAGACCGTTCTTGTTGTCGAGGAGGCGCGGCGAGAGCAGATCATCTTGAGCTCACCGGAGGCGAGCCCTTTGACCAGGCTCCGCCGCCCACCGTCGTCCCAAGTGCTCCCACTTTTAATGTCGCCGACGCCGCAGTTTAAAATCAACCCCGCACTACCCGATATCGCTACAATCTTCTCTCTTCCTCTCTGATTCTCCTGTCGTCTACCTCCAACTAGCCTGACCTAAACGTATGCCATGCTGCATCACGATGGTATGCCCTTAGTGTTCCAATTTCCTGAGGAAGACACCCAGCCGGAGTCTCAAGAACATAAGGTGCTTTGGGACGAGCTTGAACTGGCCTTGCGGGAAGACGCCGCGCCTGTCCCCGCTCCCGTTCCGGCTCCCGTCGCCCCGAATGCGCCAGCGCCCATCCCCGTGGCATTGATGGGCTGGGAGCCGCACATTGTCGTCGAGCTTGATCCCACGGGGTTCCACGAGGTCCCCGCCGACTTTCACACACCGTGCACTGCGGCGCATGCGATGCGCGCCCATCGACGCAAGATGCATCGTGCGGTGCCGTGCATCTGCCGGCGCATGCGCGCCGCGATGCACTAACGCTCGCGCCGTGCGGTGCCGTGCACACGAATGTCTCAGCCGCACCGTTGACAGCATCTGTCCACGCGCGGGTGCCAGTGCCCCCCTCAGCGGCATGGATGGCCGTCGTCAAATGCTTCCTTGCACCAACGTCAGTCGCCTCCTCCCGCCAGTTGACTCACTCCGAAGTCCAGAACATTTTGGCCTTCCTTGAAGCTAGGCCAATGTCCAGGAGTACGCCAACAACAGCGCAAGACGCCGCCGTCGCCGTCGGTCAGTGGCCCGACAACACAAAGAGCACGGCAGAGGAGCCGCTTCCCACCGCGAGACGCCCCCGCTGCCGCCGCGTAATCTAAATTTGCCATGAAAAATGTTCGAATTGCCATGCTTAAAATCCGAATGTTTATCATTTCCGTTTATTTTATATCGATCGTCGTATAATTTAAAGTTGGAGTTAGACTGAACGAAATCTATGGTTTGATCGATTGAATGTTCTGCTAGAGCCGTGTCAAATTAAATATAAAACGTCATCAAGCCACATGTATTCCTTGTCATCCAATGACCTAGACTGCTTCAATGTCGAGCGCTCAACACGTTTAGCATGCAGATAATTTCATGCCAAAAATAGTGCTAATCACATAACAACACGCAAATAATATCCTAGTACTTAATATCCGCATGCACTTAATATACTTCCAAATTAACGTGCATTGCACGTACACACTGACTAGTATTGCTAGTACGTGAAACTGGTGCCGTGACTTGTGAACGCGTCCAGATATGGTCAACGGCAACATCGCCCGCGAGTTCTTCATGTTTTCTCGTGCGTCTAAACGCGGAAGGGGAGGAGAGAGAGAGAGCACACATGGAACCTACCAGTAAGTGAAGGCGAATAGTACTAAAAATAATATTACATGTTATCCATTAATTAGGCTGTGGTAATATAAAAACATTATGTGAACAAAGGGGGGTACAACAAACATTGCTATTCTATGTATGTTGCCTATTGACGTGCGGCTTGAAGGCCCGGTCGCATATTCGATCCTCGTCCTTTATTTTTTAATTTGTATATGGGTCCAAATTTGTTTCATGACATGTGGGCCCCTCGGTGTGTAGTTTGTAGCACTTTAATTTGTGGGTCAAAATTTGTTCCATTCCAAGTGGACTATCGGTGTGTAGTTTTGTAGCTTATTTATAATAATTAAAGAGAACAACATAGTTTTTTCAATAATACCATGGTGCCACATTGAAGGTGAGGAAGGACGTGCGAGAGAGCGATGACCGAGCCAGAGGGAAATCAACTAGGGGAGTTGCGTGGGTTGCAACGGTGTTTGGAGTAGTTGTGGGCCGGATGCTACAAAAATATAATCTAAACCGACCGGAATAAATGCCTGCACAAATTAATCCAAGGTTGGAGTGCCCTCGCAATGTAAATAGCTCCGACTGCGAGGATGGAGAGGTAGTAGCTTCAACGCGTGGAAGATACGGTGTGAGAAAGCGAGGTCAATCGAGAGACATATAGATAGAGAGACAAAGTGAGTGTGGTCCGACATTCATTGACCAAATATATATGCTCTGGAGAGATATTGTCCGATTGAGCTTTTGGCAAGGGTGAGGGATGTAAGATAGAGCTTGAGAGATGATCCAGTCACAAACATGTAGATATATTTTGTGCGTGGGAGGAAGCAAGGTCAACTGATCACATAGGGTCGCCGTGCGATCGGAAGAGTGAGACAGGTTGGAGAGAGTGACCTAGATAGACAATGAGAGAGTATACAATGTGAATAGGTCGAATTGGGCTCAAACATGGTGATATATCGTTTTTGTCCGAGAAAGAGCGAGGTCAATCGAGACATACAGAGAGAGAGAGAGAGAGAGAGAGAGAGATTGAGTGAGCGTGGCCCACCATGAGGTCGAAAGGGTGGCGGCGGCTTGGATGGACTGACCTAGATAGACAATCTGCGTGAGAGAGTATAGAGTGTGTCGATCAAGGCCCGAACAGGGAGATATATCATTTGTGTGTGAAAGAAAACGAGGTTAAACGAGACTCAGATAAAGAGGGCGAGATTGAGCGAGTGTGGCCTACCGTGTGGAAGAAAGAGTGAGACAGTCTCGAGGGAGTGACCTAGATATACAACGTGTGTGCGTGCGCACGAGAGGTTGGGGGCTAGATAGGCAATGCATGTATTTAGCGCGAGAGGGTGAGAGGGAGAGGGGAGAGAGAGAGAGCTCGGCATGGGGTGCAATGGCGGGTGTGTGAGGTAAATACATTTGGTAACAGAGTGGAAAAAGGGGTTGTGTAGTTGAGAGACTTAGAGATCGAAACATGGAGAGAAAGAATGAACGTGTGTTGGAAACCGATAGCTTCCTAAGGTGGTTAGGAGAGGAAGATTGACCGATACAGGAAGTATGTAGCGTTTGTGCCGGGGGCTAAAAACAACATTTGAATGTACATAGTACGAGACTTAATATCGATGTTTCAATTCGGTGTACATTGTCAGATTTGAAACGAGGACTAGGCATACGGGTAATTATTTCGAATTCGTGCCATACTAAAGTTTCAAAAAGTTGACATTGACTCAATTTGTTGTGCTTTTTTGTAGGCCATATGTTTGAATGCATCCAAAAGTTTTCTCACTACCATGGTGTTCATCATATACATATGAATTTGTATTAAAAAAGTAGCGTGGATACAGTGAAATGCGAAATCCACGTTAGAATTGGAGATCACTACGTGACACACACTCTAATTCAAATAACTAACTATGTGACACACACTCTAATTCGAATAACTAATTATGTGACACACACTCTAATCCACATTAGTGTGGGTACCGTTTTGATTTTTTTTCAAATAACTCCTCATTAATTAATTTACAGTACTCCCTCTGTTCACTTTTATAAGACCTTGAAGACATTTCAGACAATGTGCAAAACTGTTCATTTTAAGTTGTCTGAAACGACTTACAAAAGTGAACGGAGGGAGTATCTCATTTCGAATGACTAATTATTGCAAGGAAAACACGGGCATGGTAATACATACAGATTCGTTTGCAAATGAAAGAAGATTCGTTTGCATTCTCAAATGTAGGCGCACCAGGCAGACCAGGGTCATGTCGTGGTGGACGCTGCTTTGGTGCCTTAAAGGCAACTGCCTTTGGGTCACTGACATGTGGGCCAGCCACCTGTTGGGCCCACATGTCATGGACACAAAGGCAGGTGCCTTAAGGCATCAAGCATAGTCATGTCGGGTGGTCGCAGACGGACGGACGGACGGCAGTAGCACCCAGCCACCCCCCAAAAAAGGACGATGACAAAATAAGTTCGCGCTTCCACGTTTCGGATTGAAATATCTGGCGGCCCCAATTCCAGACCTGCAAAATCTCTCTTCTCCATTGTCCCCTTCCGCGCCCAGATTGCTCAAATCCCTAATTCGCCGCCAACCCAAGAAAATTTCGAATTGCCCCTCGTCTCATCTCTTTCCCCACCCTTCCCCACCTCTGTGCCGGACGACGACGACGGTCGCGCTTCACCACCGCACCGGAGCTACCTCATCTACGCCCTCGTCCACCGTACCGGGTGGTCCACCGACAACGTCGGCCGCCGCAACCGACGTGCCTCACAGACACCGAGTTCCACCGCATCAGGTGTGCTTCACGACGCCGTCTCCCAGCTCACCGTAGCTACTTCACCGCGCACATCGTCGCACCTCCGCCCCCGCCCGAGGCTGTTGGGGCTTCACCAACGGTCTCGCCCATCAGATCGTAGCACTCCGCGCCACTCAAGATCTGCATCTATCTTGCGGCCAGCCAATGCCGCAGCATCACCCTCAACGGCTCAAGTGACCCGCACTCTAGCTAGGCGAGCATGCCCAAGCGCCGCCCGAACTAGGTATCCACACATCACTCCCTTGTGCACTGTTCCGACGATGTTTGGATATCCATTCACTGCTCTCTTAGCTTACACGCCTATGCAACTCTGACTTTAACTCCTATTTCTTCTGGAGATATCATCTGAAACAAGCAAATCCATTTTTAGTGAATCATGACGGTGCTACGGGATCTGGTACACATCCTGCACACTCGTATAACCTTGTAAATATTTGTCCTCCGGTACAACATTAAGGTCGATTCCTCTTATTTGATCAACCATTCGCCATGTCAAAAATGCAGAGGGGGATGCAAGGAGCACAAGGCCTGCACATCCAAGCAAGTGGTAACATGGACTTGTACATGGAACAGCCCAAGCGCAAGCAAGAGCTGCGATGAGCACTGCATAATGAGCTAGCGTAAGTCCCCAGATTTCATTTAATTAAGATCGGCATTCGTGTATGATTTGTGTGCGTGGCTGATCCACAATTCAAGTTACCGAGGCAAACATTTAACTTAAAAATCTGAAGGCACTTGCACTCGGAAACCAACATAACTTGAGAAATGTGAAGCTACATGCACTTTGAAAACCAGCTAATGATCCAAAGTAGTTCAGATTATAAACACTAAATGATGCAAGCACCAAAAACACAAAATGCAACATGGTGTACAAGAACTACAAACATGGTCTGCACGCTTGAATTATTCGTTCTCCGCTGAAAATATCGAAGTGTAATTGCACGTATAACCGGTCATAAGCGCATATCAATATATCTATCCCGCACAAGTATGCCAACAGTTTCAAACAATAGATTAGAAAAGTATTTATGCTATGTTGTCATGATACGGGACTTTACTCGTAGATGGCCTCGACGTTTCCTCAAGCTATGAAAATGCACTATAATTTGCTTGTCATCAATGCCTGCAAATCTCTGTCTTTCTCAACATAGTAGATCATCATTAGACACTAAATCCTTCAATGAGCTTGCAAAATGCTTGCATTAGATCCCTCATTAGACACTATATGTTCATCACCAAGAGCATGTAAAATGTTTGCATCAAATCCTTCATTAGCAAATTCATTCATTAGACACTTGAGCTCAAGAACAACATGAGTTTGTATGTTTGCACGTAAACTTGATTAGATACATCAGATTCATCGATTCAAGATTGACTGGGGAGTTATAAAATAAGTAGAAATTGGTTTCATTTTCTCATAGATTCCCTACATACAAGCAGTTTTACAACACCGTCGATTTAACTATTGGCCGAAATTGAAGAGTTGAATTAGATATAATCAGGATGTGATGTACCGCTTATTGCGCATGCTACTCTTGCAAGCTGCGATCGTCTGTTCATGCAAGCTCGATGTCATGCCTATCTTGCCGCCACTGCCTCCCACGCAGCTACACCTGTGGTTGGATCTTCATCTTCTTGTCCGCTGCTCGCTTGAAGCGGGCGACCGCCCTCCAACGAGGGCGCGAGGAAGTGTTGTGTCGGTCTGTCCAGCGGCGGCTAGGTTAGGAGCAAACCAGACTGGAGGCTGGAGCAAATGAATTGGGATTTTTCCTACTGTCGATCGATATGGGAGGCGCTCGTTTGGGCCGCGAGCCTGCTATAGGGCCTGCCTTGCACTTATGTTATTGACCCATCCAAATTGAAACATTTTTCTTCAATTTTTACATTGCCTGCTCGTGCGTTGGGACGAACAAAACTAGCGTGGGTCAACCTGGACGACTCAAACTAGGTGCACACTTTCCAGCCACCTAAGGCGGCCGCCCATACCAGCCCCTATGGTGGCGTCGCCCCTTTTTGTGTGTATGATTGGATAGTGAAAAATATTCCAGTGGCACTTTTGATTCACCCACAGAATGGTTGAATTGCTTGTTTCTATGAACTGAGTTCGCCAATAATGTGAAGGATGCCAGTCTTTTCATCCTATTGTAGATTGCTTAGATCTCGATATGCCAAAAGTAATCGCATAAAATATACAGTAAAAGCCAGTGTGATGTGTGTGGCTACAACTAGTCTGACTACACGTCCTCATATAATATATCAAGGACGCACCATCTTACCAGATTAACCATTCGACTTACCCATGTAGTGTGGGAAGAAAGAAGTATTGGGACTGCGTATCCAAGCAATTGATGACATGGACTCCTTCGTACAACCTTGTAAGCGAAAAAGAAGTTGCAGTGTGCCTGTACAAAGAACTAGTGTATCAGTTACCTGCTTCTCGGAATTTTAGTTAGCCACTTATTGCAAAATTGTTCAATTATGTTGCTTGGCTTAATTTAGCATACTGATTACATAATGCCATAGTCTGTTAATCATATTGTAGACTGCGCCTATCTATGTGTTTGATACTTACTGTTAAGAATTACCTGTTTGCCTTAACTTAAATATCTACTTGTTTGTTTAACTGCTTTGCTGCTGCAACAGCAGGTTACAATGATGTTAATAACTACTTTTCAGCATCCAATTGAAAATCTTTAATTCCTTGTTTGTTTAACGGGTTTGCTGTTATAACTCCCAGTTTAGATGTTTTGCTAACTTCAACTTTTCTGAATCAAATCGAAACTTTAATGGCAAAACAACTTAGCCCAAGATCAAAGAGCGAGGTCCCCATGGACGTTGCATCATCCCACAACAGTGGCACCGGCCCAATCGTGCATTATGAATTGCCAACTGCTGATGCTATGGAGGCTAAACTAGTGGTAGAAAGAGATTCTGCTTCTGCACTTAGAGATGAAGTTGACATGTTGAGGAAGCAAACAGCACAATCACAAGCAGTACTCAAGACAACCATTAAATATTCGGTGGATTTCAAAACGAAGCAAGCTGAGACTGACCAGATTGTTAAGGTCCTGAAGGAAAAAAGGAAATTAAATTCCTACTTGGTAAATCATAGGTGAAATGTGAAGGAAATATGCCCTAGAGACAATAATAAAGTTATTATTTATTTCCTCGTATCATGATAAATGTTTATTATTCATGCTAGAATTGTATTAACCGGAAACATGATACATGTGTGAATACATAGACAAACTTAATGTCACTACTATGCCTCTACTTGACTAGCTCATTAATCAAAGATGGTTATGTTTCCTAACCATAGACATGTGTTGTCATTTGATTAACGGGATCACATCATTAGGAGAATGATATGATTGACTTGACCCATTCCGTTAGCCTAGCACTTGATCGTTTAGTATGTTGCTATTGCTTTCTTCATGACTTATACAAAGTTCCTACAACTATGAGATTATGCAACTCCCGTTTACCGGAGGAACACTTTGTGTGCTACCAAATGTCACAACGTAACTGGGTGATTATAAAGGAGCTCTATAGGTGTCTCCGAAGGTACATGTTGAGTTGGCGTATTTTGAGATTAGGATGTGTCACTCTGATTGTCGGAGAGGTATCTCTGGGCCCTCTCGGTAATGCACATCACTACAAGCCTTGCAAGCAATGTAGCTAATGAGTTAGTTACGGAATGATGCATTACGTAACGAGTAAAGAGACTTGCAGGTAACGAGATTGAACTAGGTATTGGATACCGATGATCGAATCTCGGGCAAGTAACATACCGATGACAAAGGGAACAACGTATGTTGTTATGCGGTTTGACCGATAAAGATCTTCGTAGAATATGTAGGAGCCAATATGAACATCCAGGTTCCGCTATTGGTTATTGACCAGAATCAGTTCTAGGTCATGTCTACATAGTTCTCGAAGCCGTAGGGTCTGCACGCTTAACGTTACGATGACAGTTTTATTATGAGTTTATAAGTTTTGATGTACCGAAGGTTGTTCGGAGTCCCGGATGTGATCACGGACATGACGACGAGTCTCGAAATGGTCGAGACATAAAGATTGATATATTGGACGACTATATTCGGACACCGGAAGTGTTCCGGGATATTTCGGAGAAAACCGGAGTGCCGGAGGGTTACCGGAACCCCCTCGGGAACTAATGGGCCTTGTTGGGCCCTAGTGGAGAGAGAGAGGGGCCGGCCAGGGCAAGAGGCGTGCCCCCTCCCCTTGAGTCCGAATAGGACAAGGAAGGGGGGCGCCCCCCTTGCCTTTCCCCCTCTCCCACTCCTTCCTCCCCCCTTCTTCTTGGACTAGGAAAGGGAGGGGCAAACCTACTTGGAATAGGTTTCCCCCTCCTAGGGCGCGCCACCCCCTTGGCCGGCCCCGTCCTCCTTCCCCCCTTTATATACGGAGGAGGGGGCACCTCTAGACACACGAGTTGATCTTCGTGATCGTTCCTTAGCCGTGTGCGGTGCCCCCCTCCACCATATTCCACCTCGGTCATATCGTTGCGGTGCTTAGGCGAAGCCCTGCGTCGGTAGAACATCATCATCATCACCACGCCGTTGTGCTGACGGAACTCATCCCCGACACCCTGCTGGATCGGAGTCCGGGGATCGTCATCGAGCTGAACGTGTGCTGAACTCGGAGGTGTCGTACGTTCGGTACTTGGATCGGTCAGATCATGAAGACGTACGACTACATCAACCGCATTGTCATAACGCTTCCGCTTACGGTCTACGAGGGTACGTGGACAACACTCTCCCCTCTCGTTGCTATGCATCACCATGATCCTTGCGTGTGCGTAGGAAATTTTTTGAAATTACTTCGTTCCCCAACAAAATGTTCTTTCCATCGTTGAATAACCTTTGTGTTGTCTATTCATGTAATCAATCAAACCATTTGTTTTAGAGATCATGTAATAATTGTTTTTTTTTTGTTTTTTGGTTTGTAATTTTATTTGAGCACAAGTCTGTATTAATTGATAAGACTCGGAGACATTTCATTTGGATTATTGTGCGAGACCTACAAATATGCCAATCGGGCTGAATGTGCATTCAGCAATAGTAGTAGTATAGATGGACCATAAGTGGCACGATCGGAAAGGGCCAAGATCTGGCTAAAAAAGGATGATTTTGTAGCCAAAAAAGTACAGCGGCCTGGCTTATGTATGTTAGTTGATATTATTGATCCATATACTCTATAAGTGTTTATATGTCTGTTAGTTCTGTACATTCCTGGTTGATTGACTCGGTATTTGAATATTGATACATCGCTTGTGTACATATCTAAATGGGAGTACACATTATGCTGCGTGTGACATTTGAGTTGGACATGAAGTGTTCCAAATATCCGAATTCACCTTAAACTGGATTCTAGCTTCTGAATTTGAGTATCGGCATTTGTAAACCATATTCATATATGACAGTGGAATACATCTTTGTCGTCCTTTTGAAGATATATAAAAACACATAGAATGATTTATAAAGATTCATATAGGAATACAAAATGGATTCAAATTTAGTTGCCAGGGTAAACGTGGATGCTTATTGTCCCAAAATTCGAAAGAAGCGGCAAAATATCCACTCCCACGTCGGCTGCCCGAAGCCAAGTGTTTGGGAGATGGAAATTACTGTCTACCCATTACACGGACAATCCATCATCCCGATTTCCATTGCTCTAAATAGGGGTAGGTTAGTAACTTCAATTAGCCGTAACATGACCGCCTCTGAGCCCATTCCGACACGGTGGGTGTCAAACATGGGCGGCAAAACACATTTGATTCAAGCTCGTCTGAAAGACCTCTGTTTCTCCCTCCATTCCCCATTCATACACGGTGGGCGGCAAAACAAACTCGACTCGGCCAAAATCGATGTAGGCAAATATTTTCAATAGGGGCAGGTTTGTAACTTCACTCAGACGTGACACAACCGCCCTACCTGTCAGCCCCGTTCATACACCATGGGCGCCAACCACCCTCTACTAGCCCAAAATCGCTCTGGGCAAATATTGGCGAGATGCGAGATTACCGTCCTATCGCCAACCGACGAGACGTACAAATTTTAAACGGGGGCTAAGTTCGTAACTTTCCCATATTTGAGACGGTAGCGTCCCAAAAACATGGTTCCCCGTACCTCTCCCTCCATTTTCCCATTCATACATCGTCCGCGCTAGAACACCCCATCCCCACACCAGCCTCCGTCCGCCACCCCATCCATCGCCGCCGTCCTCCACCACATCCATCGCCACCATCCTCCACCATGCCGGAGCGCCTACCAAGACCGCGTCGTCCACTGCTAGAGATGGACGTTTCTCATCCACGGCGACGGACCAATAGCCTTGCATCGTGTCCTCTCGCTTCATCGGCGCCGTCGTCCTCTTTGCCGGGGCCGCTCACACGACCTTCTCTTCCAATGCAACGGGACTTATCCCCCGATGCACCCGTCTACCGTCGCATATCTGCTTCAACGCCACCGACAACTATCGCACCCCCGATGCCTACACGGCACCGCGAGAGAGGTGGTACTTCATATCTCCTCAACTTTTTGATCTCAACCAGAAAATAGATCTTAACTTGGTTACTATACTTTCTTTTCAGCTCTTAGAATTTAGTTCTTAGTTCGAAGCAAACAATGGATGCTAAATATCATTTCTCCGGTTTGCAGCTTCAAATCCGCCATGGCACAGCCATAATACGGTTTAATTGATCATGCTTAGGGTATAATTGATCATGTTCGTTCCGTGGTGGTTTCTTTAATAGAAATCAGAGGGGAAACCCTCTTTTTCTAAAAAAATATGCTTAGAGTTTCCCCCTTTTATGATCACTATCTGATCGAATCGTGCTTCGTGTCATAATAACACTTGCTCCACCCATCAAGCTAAACAAGCTTAGTTGTTCAAATCTGAATCGATATTATTAAAACGAGTTGTTTAATTGGTCACTAAATGTTCCTAAATTAGTTTCAAAAATGCATGTTCGCTGCTCGGGTGTGTATCTCTACAGGGTGCCCATGGTGGGCCGGCCCACCCTGGGATTTTGGGTCGTCCCAGGCCCCGATTCCCCTCGGTTCTGCTGCGCGCTTCCAATCTCTACTCGCCCCCAGGCGCCTGCCTCGCCGGTGACTTGCCGTCCCCGGACGACATGACTCTAGGAGGAGACGCCGGACTAACAGGAGGCCAGGAGCCGCTCGCCGAACAGCGTCACCGCTGCCCGGGCACGCCGCCGTGCCTACCTTCCCGATCTGTTCGGGGCTCAGCGTGCAAAGACCCACCAAGCCAACCCGATTTATCCCGAGATACGTCCTCAACACTCAAAGACCACTCCTCACCACCCATTTTCTAATTGATTCATTACTCATTAGGTAGGACTGTCATTAGGGTTTGTTGTGTGCTCAGTGCTACCTACACTTAATGGTTCAGATGTATTTCGGTAATCTTTAGTACCTCTAAAGTTCACAGGGTTTTCAAAATTCCGGCCCTCGGAACAAACACTAGTCATTTTGGATTGTTGGTCATAGTGACATTGACCCAGATTACTACTGCAAGCCAGGTTTGTTGACAATTTTACTTTTCTTTCTTACTCCTTCGATATAATATCCAATTATTCATGTCAAGTAGTTGCAAACAATAAGTGCTAGACAAACTTCTTCATTCAGATTTCGGACGGTCTCTTACTGCAGTTACAATTCTGCATACTTGTCCTAGTAAGCTCACAAGTAAATGATTGATTCACTACATCTATGCTTGCCTTGTCATATTTGTTGTCAATATTCTTTTAGGGTGGACCACCTGTTTCTAAATCTTTGGAACCGTAGACATGAGTGAATAGTATTTCTCTATGTGATCTCTTCCATCATGTGTGGGCAACGAAACACCGCATTGTATAGAAAGAAAGTGTCATTTCCGGCTTTTACATAGGTTTCGATCTTTTACATGGAATACAATCTGCCTACTTGCTTTGTGTCGCACTACCAACACTCCACCCTTGAAGCTAAACATTATGCCACCCATAATTGCTTAGTTTATTTGTTCAAATCTGAATTTCATATGATTCTAATGTTCCTACTTCAGTTTTGAAATGTGTGCCTGCTGTTATAGAGACATAAGGGTTTGTATTTACGTGTGTGGTGCCGTCAAGACGGTTGGGGAGGTGAACTTTGCATATGTAGGGGTTTATAGGAGACACTCTCCGAGTTGAATCCACAATGCATTCCATAGATAATCGACTACTTTTTATGTTTTCATGAATCTCAGATTCTGAACAGCATCATAATGATTATGAGCTTGCGCGCATGAAAAGAATAAAGCAGAACAATGCCATGGCTGTCAAACTTGGCATTAAGGGACTGAAATCAAGTCTGGACGCAATGCAATGCAACGCTCTCCACCTATAGATTCATGCTCAGAATATGATCCTAATAGTGATTCTGAGCTAGAGGGAGACCTAAGTCAATGTAGCTCCCTAGTGGAGGACTCAGAGGAAGATGCCCTATCTTATGCACCCATCAAGGTACTTGCTCTAACTTTCCAAGGTTACATTGCTCGCACATATCTTGCAACTGATGCTTTGCATCGCTTCTACTTTATTGAACTGCCATTAGCTTAGTTTACACATCGTGTATGTGAATACGCCCTGCCTATCCATTTTCAGTACATATTCCATCTGTCATCATACCATATTTATCCATTCAAATGATGTTCTTGTGTATCAGGCGTTCAAAAGGAAGAGGGCGATTGCTGATCGTGGAGGAGCACAAGCAAAGTATTTGGAAAAGGTAGTGGCACCCGATAAATCAAATAGCCCATTAGGTGTAGTTGCAATATCACACGACCCACAAAACACCCCAACTCTAGCAGACTCTAGCCCTACTACCTTTGGTCATTTCGATGCCCCAACTCAAAGCAGACCCCAAGCAAACAAACAAGTATGATTATGCCATTGACATAGCACCGGTATGCGATGCAAAACCCCATTCCAGAAAGAGTACACCAAATCCGGTTGCCAAATCCTTTTCGGACCGTAGAGAGCCCCAATTGCAGCAAATAGGATCCTGTTCCATTTCTTCCCGTTTAGAAGATGAAGCTTATGTTGTTGTCGGGAACTTTGTGCGATCTTTTCTTCATGGAAAGATTATACATGAATACAGAACAATTTCAGTCTTCCTCCGCAACTTACGCGTAAGTAATGTACTAATGTTATTCATGGTCATTATCGCATATGTTTTCACGACGAAGACACAAGATTTCATTCTTTTAAATAGGCGAGGAGCAAACTGGATTGTGATGATGAGCAAGGGTTGGTTGCGCTTTTCAAGCACTCGTTGATGAAGTATCATTCCTACCTGAGGCAAGCGCACTTCGATGGCAAGCCTCTGAATGAAATTTCTGTAAAGTCTCCGTGCTACATTTATCCGATTGTGGTGAAATAATCTTGTTACACATTGGTCTCATTGCAGCAGAAGGTAGTCGCATCTATGATATCACATCACAATTTGAACTACATTTCGCATTTGCCTTAATGTCTCACTTGTACGAAAGTTGTTAGCATAAGAACATTCGTTCTCAAGGGACCACAAAATCTCGCAACTATCTTTGCTTTAATCGCATTGCTCTTGTGAGTACCTCTTGCCTGTATGACCATACTTACTTTCATAGCTGTTTGATTATGTAGCATCCTTGCACATGTTAGCCTCGTAATCGTCCATTTGGTGGACATTATAAGATCCGTATGGACTCTTACATAAATTTAGAATCAATCCAATGCTTTTGAAGAGGTTTAGCTCTGCAGTCCTCTTGTAAGGACTGAGCGTGGTCTATCTTGTATTTACATTAACAGCTACTCCCTCCGTCCCATAATATAAGAACGTTTTGTACAAGACACCGGTGTTCAAAACACTCTTGTATTATGGGAAGAGGGATTAGTTCATTTTGTAGCATTACGCATCTTATCCCCTCACCCACCATTTACTAAAAAGATCAGATCTATATTTAATCTTACCAACAAGTAGAATACAGACAATGCCGGTCTGAAGTGTAGCCCATTGCTCTTGTCGGTACATTTTGTCCTGTAACGCTTGTACTTCCAGGGATTGGTAGTTGATTATGTAGCATCAATCTGCATCTTATCTTCATTATCCTCTATCCCTTCCAGTATTATCATATCTATAATTACTCTCTACAAAATGTAGAGTACATGCAATGCTTATGAAGAAGATTCTATGCTGAAATTCTTGAGTTATCCTTCCCTTGACATGGAGAAGGGCATTATAAAGCCGATGTTAACTATTAATGTAAGTCAGTCCTTCTAAAGCCTTTATCCTCAACTGTTGTTTAATTTGCTCATACTCCCTATCATTTACTGCTATTTAGTTTGTTGTTTTCTACCAAAATGCATGTTCGCAAGAACCGTAAGTTCTAAGTTTTACTTGTAAAACCAAATTCCTTATTCATACCATGCACATTACTTAATACTCCCTATATGTATGCTTGTTTTGTGGATCTATAATCCGATTGTGTGGTGAAGCAGCCCACGCTTGCACCTTGTCATCTCTGTTTTATCTTCTTGATGTGGTTGATGATATGAACAACATGCCATGCACATTATCCAAAATAGATACAATGATTTTTTTGCCCTTCATCTATGCTTGTTATGTTGACATGGTAATCCAAAGAGTGTGGTGAAGCTCCTGCATTATGAACAATGCCAAATTATGCTATTGATATTTTGAACTTACTCTTTATTTTCTAATTTGAAATTGGATAGAATTTACAACACGCTTATCATCTTTGTTTATACACGCAAAACCTGTCATCTCTCGCTTTGTTTCAGGTGATATGCCCGATGGCATGCACAAGTCTACTGAAGGCTGTGAGACAAACCCAACATATATTGCAGCAAAGAAGGAAAAACATCTTGAAGATAGCGAGACAACCCCAAAGTCTTGTCTTGATGCAGTGTTCAAGTTACTTGATACTAACAGTCAGACAAGCTCACAGAGTTCGTTGTCTGAATCAGTTTGACTTCTTCAGTCCCAAGTTCTAGTAGAAAGGCATTCTGCAACTCAATTTCGACTTGAAGTCCTATCTCTAAGAAAGATTGCGGAGAACACCAATGAGAACCTCATCGCTAAACAGCTACACCTGGAAGATATGACTGACATGCTAGGACGGTCTCACAGCCTTGCCGAAGCGACTTGCGCAGTTAGCCTCTGCAAGGCTAACCTTTCTTGAACTGTCTTGGAAGTGGTCTCGGTTCAGTATTATTTTGTTACGCTGCAATGGTGCCCGGTTTTTGTAATCTGCTTCTTCGTTGTGGTTTATGATCACTGGTGGCGAACTTCAATGCCCAGTGGATGTAATATACCTTAAATCCTTTATTGTATAGTGTAGGTTTATTCTTAGTTACTATGCCGTAATTTCTTTATTGTATAGAGTAGGTTTGTTCTTAATTCCTACTAGTTCTAGAAAAAAAATCAGATGTAGTCGACCGGGCCGAAACATTCGACTCTAACGGGCCAGGTTTTTAGCGGGCCACAATTGGGATGGCCTGCGTCTTTCTTGGGCCCGAATGATTGGGGCCTTCACACATTGCGCCAGGCCCAAACTTACACCGGCCTATATTTTAGTTGGGCCTTTTGTCGACCCAGCGCTTAGTTTGGCCCAGGTAGCGTTGGGCCATAAACAGGCTGAATATTATACTGGCCTGTTACGACCGAGATGAAACCACGGGCCTTTAGCAGGCCAAAGTGCGTGTTGGGCCTCAATTTTCACTAGTCGTCGACGGGCCTTCAGCAGGCCGAAATGTAGTCCAGGCCTTTTTGGGCCCAGTTAGCTAACGGGTCGTTACCAGGCCGAAACATATCTCGGGCCTTAGTTGGCCCACTGATATCATGGGCCTTTAAGAGGTCGAAAGCTTAGTACAGGCATCAATGGGCCAAATTATGCGACAGGCCTTTAACAGGACCAAAGTCACGTTGGGCTTAACTGTTGCCACCTTTAGCACGGGCCGTTAGTGGGGCTCATGTCCTGTTGGACCATATATGGCCCATGGGCAGCACGGGCCATTCCCAGGCCGAAAGTCAAACCGGGCTGAAATGGGCCCATGTCTACATCAGGCCTCTAACAGGCCGAAAGTCATTGGGCTGTAGTTGGGCCCAAATATTTGGTGAACAATTACCGGGCCAGATCTGGCTTCGGGCCGCAAATGGGCCCAAATATTGGCCGAACAATTAATGGGCCAGATCTGGCTTCGGGCCGTAAATGGGCCCAAATATTGGGCGAAAAATTAATGGGCCAGATCTGGCTTCGGGCCGTAAATGGGCCTCTATTAAGCAGGTCATTATTGGGCTGGCCCACTAGTACCTGATTAAGTACTACGGGCCTTTGACTGGGCCGGACTTTTTAACCTATATGGGCCTCTGTTGGGCCCAGCCACGTGTCGACGTATCATAGGCATGTCCCCTCTAGTGGACGGGTGACATCCGCCCAAAGGATTTAGCCGACAGTGTTCCTTCGCCAATCGAATTTTACGTGGAAATTTCCCATTGGTCAGGGCTGTTAACGGGTTATCGGATCCAAAGTCTGACCTGATTGCTTAACGACGTTCCATTACGGTGGATGCCACGTGTCGGTCACCCTTGACGAAAGCACTTCTGTGATGCGCATTTTATCGTCATGGAAGTGGACACTTCCGTGATGATAATTTTGGTAATGTCATGGAACACTTCTATGACAGCACATGTATGACTATCTTGATTCTGTCATAAAATCTAATGGATGTACATGCATGACAGCGACCTATTGTGACAAACACGTATCATCACGGAAGTGTATTTTTTTTGTACTGACGACTATGACCTTCCATCTTAGAGAAGGTTTCTTCATGAGCCTTGATCATGTCATTGGCTTCACCAAGTTGTTCCAAGAGAGAAACGAAGTGATTCTTGGATTTGCCCTTGAGCTTACTCATAAAAGACTCAAATTCATTTACTTACTCATTCGACCCCTCACTTTCATCAATGCAATCCGTCAAGGAGGGATTAGTAATGATGGTGGTTTTGATGTTGGGGGTTACCTTGTTGGTGGCTTTAGCCATGAGGCACTCGACGGTGATGTTCTCATTGGGTGAGTTGAAGAGGGACACCCGTGGAGTTGTGGCAATGGCAACCGAGGCCATGGCTATGGCTTCACTATCTTCATCATCATCATCATCATCATCATCATCATGGTATTCTTATTGAACCACCAACCCTCTAGTTGGAGTCTTCATGGTGAAGTTGTTCTTGTTGGGGAAAGACTTGGCTTTGTCTTTTCGGATGAGCTTGCCACCATAGTCTTCCCTCTTCTCATAATGGCACTCCACAACAAAATGGCTCACATTGCCACAATTGTAACATGTTCTCACATGTTGCTTGCCCTTGAAGCCACTTGAGTTATTCTTGTTGAAGCTTGCCCTTGAGTTCTTCTTGCTCCAAAATTGCCTTGAAGCAAGAGCCATGTGTTCATGATAATCATACTTAGTATCTTCGGGGTTGCTCTCATCTTCTTCCTCATCATCCTATTCTTCCACACTAACCCTAGCCTTCAAGGCAAGGTTGGGCTTCTTTGCTCTATGAGAACGTAACATCACATTATCGGCGGTCTTGTCCAGGATGCTCATAGCCACAAACTCATCCAACACTTCACTTGAGGACAAGGTGTGAAAGTCCGGCCTTTGACGAATGACGGAGGACATGGCCTTGTGGTAAGGCATCATGGCCTTGAGGAATTTGCGCTTGATACAATTTTCATCTGTATCCTTGCTCCCATGATCTCGGAGTGAGACCACGAGAGTAGTTAATCTCCGATAGAGCTCATGAGGTTCTTCATCTTCTTTCATTGCAAACTCATCGGGTTCATCTTGCACTACTTCATAGTTAGAGCATTGAATGCTTGCGCTTCCCCTATAGAGAGAAACAACATGTCGCCATGCATCCTTGGCCACGGTGAAGGGTCGGAGATGAGCAAGATCTTCAGGTGGAATTGCATCTTGGATGATGAAGAGAGCATTCTCATTGAATTGATTATACGTGGCTTCTCGAGGGATGATGTTGCTTCGGTCATGCGGATAAAAACCTTCTTCAATGATTATCCAAAGGTTAGTATTAACATGGTTCAAATGGCGCTTAAAGCGATAAACCCAAGAATCAGAGTCCCATTTTTCTCAATCTTAGGGGGAGGACCGGCATGATTCAAATGAGTGGAAGGAATCGGTCCACCATAAGTAAGTGGAGGTTCCACATGGGAGAAGATGTCATTGCCATTTTTACCATTAGTAGAAGGAGCCTTTTCACTAGTAGCTCCCCCCTTTTCGGAGTTAGCATCCGTCACCTTGTTAGTGGGATCACCCACTTTCATCGGCACGGTAGATAGTTTAAGCCCTTCTAAGAATTTATTAAACATGCTTTCAACCTTGGTCGTCATGGAGGTTTTCAATGTGTCCAAAGCCGCATTGAATTCCTCACGAGAGACCGCGGTTCCCCCATCGGCCGTAGACGAGACCGGATTCACACCGGAGTGCTCCTCCCCACCGTCTACGGTGTCAACCATACTCTTCGGACGGCAAAGTCCTTAATAAGGAGACGAGGCTCTGATACCAATTGAAAGGATCGATATAGTTGACTAGAGGGGGTGAATAGGCAACTAACAATTTTTAGCTTTTCTTTACCAAATTAAACTTTGCATCAAAGTAGGTTGTCTAGATATGCAACTAGGTGAGCAACCTATATGATGCAACAACAATAAGCACACTAGCAAGCAAGGAAAAGCCCACAATAAAACTTTCACAAGTAAAGGTAAGAGATAACCAAGAGTGGAACCGATGAAGACAAGGATGTGTTACCGAAGTTCCTTCCCCTTGAGGGGAAGTACATCTCCGTTGGAGCGGTGTGGAGGCACAATGCTCCCCAAGAAGCCACTAGGGCCACTGTATTCTCCTCACGCCCTCATACAATGCGAGATGCCGTGATTCCACTATTGGTGCCCTTGAAGGCGGCAACTGGACCTTTACAAACAAGGTTGGGGCTCTCTCCACAACTTATTTGGAGGCTCCCAACGAAACCCCGGAGCTTCACCACAATGGAATGTGGCTCTGAAGTGACCTCTTCCAACAAGGGTGCCCAAGCACCTAAGAGTAACAAAATCCACACAAGAAGGTATGGGGGAATCAATTTTTCTTTGGTGAGAGTGTAGATCTAGGTCTCCTCCTTCAATCCCTAGCACATCAACAAGTTTGAGTGGCTAGAGAGAGAGAGATCGGGCAAGAAAGCTTTGAGGGCATTAATGGAGGAGAGAGAGGGGCAAGAGGTAGGTGGGAGGAAGGAGAAGCACCTCCTTACATAGGGTCCCCTCAGATCCAACCGTTATGCGCAGAAATGCATAGGAGCGGTACTTCCACACGTGTCACCGTACAACCGGTGAATGCGGGAAACCCCTGCTAGGGCACCAGGGCGGTACTTCCGGTGGAAGAGCCGGTAGTACCGGTATATCAAAACATACCGGAACTACCATCCCACCACCGTCCGACTACCGCCTCACCACAGAAGGAAATCAACCCAGGCCGGTAGTTGGAGCGGTGGTTGGGCTGAAGCTACCGCAGGACCAACAGCTCCTAAGTAGTGGAGTCCGAGGCGGTACTACGCCCTGAACACTGATAGTACCGGTTTTTCAAGAAAAATCGGAACTTCCGTTCCACTACGAGTCTACCATTGTACCTGGTACAGAAGGGAGTCACCCCTGAGCGGTACTTGGAGCAGTGGTAAGACCGGAACTATCGGCTACCGGTACAACCGCCCAAAGGAGCAGTACTACCGCCATGGGCAAAACTGCACAGTACAAAGAACTTTGGGGAGCCCCTCTCTTCTCGAACGGAGGGTGTCGGTGGGTGCAGAGAACATGTACATGAAGAGATTCACCCAGAACCATCCGATGTGGATTCCCTCTTAAAAGTACGGATATCCTACGACCTAAGGAATAAAACGTCAGAAACTCTGTCTTCGATCTTTTCCGCATAGAGGGAAGGCCTAACCGTCTTGCGCCACACAATGTGTACCTGAGAAAACTAGGACGCATGATTAGTCCACACTAGTGTTGTCATCATCACCAAAACCTTAGGGTAGAAGATGCCCTTACACACGCCCTCGCACAATGCAAGATGTCGTGATTCCACTAAGGGACCCTTGAGGGCGGTCACCGAACCCGTACACTTTAGCAACCCTTGGGGGCAGTCATTGGAACCCGCCAAATTGCTCGGGATGATCTCCACAACCTAATTGGAGACCCCGACGCTTGCCCGGAGCTTTACACCACAATGATTGGGCTCCGAACACTACCAATCGTCTAGGGCACCAAGGCACCCAAGAGGAACAAGCTCAAGGGTACCAAGTACCAAAGAGAGATAAGCTTCTCAACTTGAAACTTCCACAAATCACTGTAGAGAACTCAAACCAATGCACCAAATGCAATGGCAAGGGCACACGGAGTGCCCAAGTCCTTCTCTCCCAAATCCCACCAAAGTAACAAATGCTAGGGAGGAAAATGAGAGGAAGAACAAAGAAGAGAACACGAAGAACTCCAAGATCTAGATCCAAAGGGTTCCCCTCACATAGAGGAGAAAGTGATTGGTGGAAACATAGATCTAGATCTCCTCTCTCTTTTCCCCACAAAACCAGCAAGAATCCACGGAGGGATTGAGAGAAATCAAGCTCGAAGAAGGTCAGCAATGGGGGGCAAATGCAAGATTAAATGGTAGGGTCCATTGGGGAAGAAGGGGCCCTTAAATAGGCACCCCCGAATCCAACCGTTATGCCCACTAGTCGTGCACAAGCGGTACTACCACTTGGTGGAGCGGTACTACCGCTTAGCACGGCCAAAACAACCCAACGAGGCAAAAAAAAACATGAATAGTAGATCTGCCAGATAGGTAGGACCGCTCTGGGGACTCTACTACCGCTTAGGGAAAACAGGCAACAAAAACAAGCACAACCATTGAAACACAATAGGTACTACTGCTTGGGGGTGCAGTACTACCGCTTAAGCGGTGCTACCGCTCTACTACCGCTTATAGAAAATAGGCAACAGAAATATGCACAAAAGACTTTGCCCAAGCGGTAGTGACAGCTGTAGTCCACAACGGAAGTGTCGCACGCAGTACTACCGTGGTACTAAGCGGTACTACTACTTGGGTGCTGCAAAATAGCCCAAGCAAAAAAGAAGAAACAGGTTGGATCGAAACAGTCACAACATTTGCATATGAGCTCCGAATTGAGCAAACTCAAGCTTGTTGGTAGCTGACAACGAGTAGCATCCAACATCGGCTGGTTATAATAATAAGAGGCAGGGGAGGTATGCCTAAGATAAAGAGGAGATAAACCTCCAAAAGAGAAGAACCGTCATAACCTCCAACATCGAAAACATCATAGAAGATGCATGTGAAATCCGTTTTGATGAACTCGAGCTTGTCAACAAGATGAACATAAGCTCTAAAACTCACAAGGAGAAGAACCAAACAAGAACTAATAAAGATGATGCAAGGATCCAATGGTTTGAGCTCTCTACAAACGAGACGGTCAAGCTACTCATCGAGAGCCCCCCTTGATAGTACGACAATCAATCCTATAACCCGGTCTCCCAACTACCACCATGAGACCGGTAAAGTAGAAAACCTATCAAGGGCAAACCTTTGCCTTGCACATAGTCCACTTGGGCTAGATGATGACGATCTTAACTTCCTCAAGTTGGACCACCTTTCTTGATTGCGTTGGCTTGATGAAGACTAGTTTATTGCTCCCCCATACTCCACTATGGGTGATCCATTCTTTGGCACATCTTCACAAGTCCATTGACACCACAATGGACGGCAAGGTTCAAGCACTTGATCTCTTCGTGATGCTCCACTTGACCTTGCACACCGCACCACTTGATGTCATCCTCTCCATGGGTTGTATGATATCTTCCTCTTGACGCAAGCCTATGGAAACATACCTAACCCCACATAGAACTCTCACATAGACCATGGGTTAGTACACAAAGCGTTATGGACAATGCTTACCATACCATGGGATCACTTGATCCCTCTCGGTACATCTTCTACGCTTTGTGTGTTGATCAACTTGAATCACTCTCTATACTTAGTCTTGATCAACCATGAATCTTTCCAACTCTCTTCATTTGGATGATGTCTTGAAAATAAACATGAATGATCACACAATATTCTTCTTCAAGACATGCTTGCAATAAGCTCAACACTCACACGACCAATCTTTGGATAATTCCTTAATAGCACCTCGGTCAACTCATAAAATCATTGAAACCAACACATGGACATCAAGAAATGCTTATGGACAAATACTTCAAATATAACTCAATGCAACCATTAGTCCATAGAGAATGTTATCAATTACCAAAACCACACATGGGGGCACCACATGTTCTTTCAGCAAGGACTCGGAAAGGAAGGACAAGTCATCAAAGAGATACACAAGACGAAGACATCAAGCTCATGTTGGTGAATGGGTATCCGGTTCCGACTCCGACAACTACTCCAAAAGAATTTATAACTCCGACTCCGAATATACTCAAGATGAAGGTGTTGCTGGTCTTGCACTTGTGTCATCCAACTCCTACGACATATTTGACTCACCAAATGAAGGAATTGGAAGATGCTTCATGGCTAAAGGCCCTAAGGTATCACACCCTGAGTATGTTGATTTCAATAGTGATGAAGATGATTTGCTAGGTGATGATGATTTACTTGTTGACAACACTAGTGATGAAAACTATGATGAAATTGCTATTAATCATGCTAATCAGGATGAAACAAATGACAATGATAAGGAGGAGATTGAGCGTCTAACTAAAGAACTAAACACTCTTAAGTTAGCTCATGAAACAACTCTAGAGTATCATAGAGAGCTTCTAAGGACTCATGAGAAGCTACGCTTCGAGAAGCTAAATTTAGAGCAAGAGCATGGGTTCCTAAAAGCAACCAATGATGATCTTCGAAAGAAGAGTTCTTCTTACATTGCCAAGTGTTTACTCTTGTCTACTTGTATGCCACAAGTAAAATCTAGCAATAAAAACAAGAAAGATTCTTCTTCTAGTAGTAATAATAACAATGTTAAATCCAATATTGTTGCTCCTAGTAGTTCTCTTGATTCCACTAATGATTCTCTTAGCCAAGTTACACCTTGAACAAAAAATAGCTTATTGAAGGGAATTATAGAGAAAGGTGTTTACAAGAGCCTTGCTGGAAGTAAGCAATTTGAGGAAATTGTACGCAAGCAAGGAAGGCACCAGAAGAATCAAGGTGTTGGTTTCGAAGAAAGTTCAATGCCAATGGAGTTGAGTGGGAAGAAGATCAATATCCCAAGAAGAAGTTTGTTCCTCAAAAAGTGAAGTATGACCCCACCTCTTTCAAAGGAACAGAAGCTCAAGATGATCTTCCACCACAAGACCACAAGCTAAAAGGCAAGGACAAACTTCAAGAAGAGATTGATTCATTTGAAGAAGCTCCTAAGGCCATGGTCAAGTGGGTTCCCAAGACTACATCAAGTTCCACTACATCGAGTATGACTACAGCCCCAAGGATTCCCATCAAGTTGACGTGGATCCCAAAGAAGAAGAACTAGAGAGTTCTTGAGGGTGACTCTGCCAACATACTTCACTCATATTCATTTTGGCAAAGACTTGTGCAATCAACTTTCATATCTTGCATTAGTTCAAGGAGTCACAAACCCTCTTATTGGTAGGACAAGGGACAAGGTAACCTAATGCTTTCATGGACATCATCATTTGTGTGTTTCACCCTATGTCTATGGATATCCTTGTGTGTTCCTTGTGGGACTAACCCATGTAGGTATTGAAAGTGCAACATTCCGATGGATTGCTCAAAATGATCTACATCAACATTGAGCATCCACATCTTCAACATCTACATGAAGTCATCATCGACAAAAACCAAGGTTAGTTCATCCCTCTTAGGGGGGATATCACATCTAGGGGGAGCTTTGCTCTAAAAATTGTTCTAAAGCAACTCTAATGATGTGAACACAATGATGCTTTATGTAAAAGAGGTAACCCCACTTGTGCTTAAACGATGAGTATGGCCTACAATAAAATGTTCTCATTTGACTCCTCAGTCAATATACTCATATATAGATGACCTAGTCATCGCCAATTGATTGATAGATGCTAGAGTGTACGTGCATGCTTTGCCACATGTTTTATTTGCTATCTTATTGTCTCAGCATGTCGGTTGCATTATTTTCTCCATTCGAGGACATCCATTTGTTGTTTTGATTATTTGGTTTTCTTTTGCCAAATGGATGGACAAGGATGCCTAAGTACTCCCTCTAGCTATATATGCCTTTTCTCGTCTCAAACTCTATTCATGCTACATCACAAAGTTTGAACAAGTCACTTTCGGACCCTCCAGGTGAGGAGCACTCGGAGCCACCGATCCGTCAAGGGCTTAACCTCCAAAACCTCTTAATGATTTTCACTCAGACCAACTTATCCAACTCGGTCTCACCGAAGGTAAGTTGATCTAGGTTTTATCTCAGTGCCAGTGATTAGAATAATTCGATCACACCGAGTTGCAGCAACTGCCAGCAGTTTTGCATTTCGGTGCCATCGAACCGTTCCACTCGTCGCCACCGACAGCGTCTGGGTATATATACTGCGGGTTGAAGTTTTGGAAATTCCTTCAAACACACTCGACCGCGCCTCCCAGCACTGCCGCCCCCTTGGTCTCTAGATCGTCGCCATCGTCGCCGGCAACCCTCCCCCACTGGTTTCCACCGCCGTCGTCGGAATCATCACCGCCGTTGCCGCCGTAGCAAATTCATCGCTAGGTTAGGGTACGGATTTGACCCTTTGTGCTTTCCATTGCTCTGATTCTTGCATAAAGAATAATGTCTTTGTTCTTCCCATGTATGATATCAATCTATCCACCAAACAAAGTCCTTAGAATAGATTTGATGCAAAAACTTAGGGTTAGGTTTCCGCCGAACCCATCTCGGACCAACCAATCTGAGGACCTGGGGCACACCGATTGGCCCTGGCCATTGCACAAGTACAACTCGGTCTGACCGAAGTGTACTGATTGGTGAGACCGAAATCACATTCTCTGTGAAACCCTAGCATCTCAGAGTCACCGAACTGCATATCGGTCTGACCAAAGCTATGTGTATAGACTCTATTAGTGCTTCGGTGTCACCGAGTTGTCAAATTGGTAGCTCTGAAATGCTTTCTGTAGAAAACTAAAGTTAAGCTTCAGTTTCAATTTTTTGCAAAAACAAGATGTACTTTGTGATGCTCATCTACTCTATCCACACCCAACTATTCACAGGGTAAGTTGCAACTATGTCAGAGGCCAGTGACAGTTAGAACAAGTCCGAAGAGCAGCTCAACCTCAGTGAGGGCACTAGTCCCTCTGGCAGCTATGATGAGGGGAGTATGAGCACTCCCAGCAACTTGCCTAAGGTGGCTACCAGGAACAGGAAGAAAAGAACATATGAGTCTGAGGATGAAGATTTTGTGATTGAGGAGGAAGTGACCTCCAAGAAAAGTGTGCTTAAGAAAGAGTATGTTGTTGCTGCTGGTACCAAGCCTGGATTGCAGAAGAAGGCTCCTGCAAAGAGGACTCCAATGTCAAAAGTCAGAGGCTCAACCCAAGAAACAATGAAGTTCACTTTGGAACAGTCTGATGATGAGGCAGTGATACGTCTCCAACGTATCTATAATTTTTTATTGTTCCATGATATTATATTACCCCTTTTGGATGTTTATGGGCTTTATTTTACACATTTATATCATTTTTGGGACTAACCTACTAACCGGAGGCCCAGCCCGTATTGCTGTTTTTTTGCCTATTTCAGTATTTCGAAGAAAAGGAATATCAAATGGGGTCCAAACGGAATGAAATCTTTGGGAGCCTAATTTTTGGAACGAACGTGATCCAGAGGACTTGGAGTGCAAGTCAAGAAGCGATCGAGGCGGCCACGAGGGTGGAGGGCACGCCCCCTATCTCCTGGGCCCCTCGGGCGGCCACCGACCTACTTCTTCCTCCTATATATACCCACGTACCCCGAAAACATCCAGGGAGCCAACGAAAAACAATTTCCACCGCCATAACCTTTTGTATCCGCGAGATCCCATCCTGGAGCCTTCATCGGTGCTCTGCCGGAGGGGGAATCGACCATGGAGGGCTTCTACATCAACACCATAGCCCCTCCGATGAGTTGTGAGTAGTTTACCACAGACCTTCGGGTCCATAGTTATTAGCTAGGTGGCTTCTTCTCTCTTTTTGGATCTCAATACCATGTTCTCTCCCTCTCTTGTGGAGATCTATTCGATGTAACTCTTTTTGCAGTGTGTTTGTCGAGATCTGATGAATTGTGGGTTTATGATCAAGTTTATCTTTGAGAAATATTTGAATCTCCTCTGGATTCTTGTATGTATGATTGAGTTATCTTTGCAAGTCTCTTCGAATTATAAGTTTGGTTTGGCCTACTAGATTGATCTTTATTGCAATGGGAGAAGTGCTTAGCTTTGGGTTCAATCTTGCGGTGTCCTTACCCGGTGACAATAGGGGTTGCAAGGCACATATTATATTGTTGCCATCGAGGATAAAAGGGTGGGGTTTATATCATATTGCATGAGTTTATCCCTCTACATCATGTCATCTTTCTTAATGCGTTACTCTGTTCTTATGAACTTAATACTCTAGATGCATGCTGGATAGCGGTCGATGTGTGGAGTAATAGTAGTAGATGCAGGCAGGAGTTGGTCTACTTGTCACAGACGTGATGCCTATATACATGATCATGCCTAGATAATCTCATAATTATTCGCTTTTCTATCAATTGCTCGACAGTAATTTGTTCACCCATTGTATAACTTATGCTATCTTGAGAGAAGCCACTAGTGAAACCTATGGCCCTCGGGTCTATCTTTTATCATATAAGATTTCAATCTACTTTTATTTGCATCTTTACTTTTCCTATCTATATTATAAAATAACAAAAAAATATTTATCTTATCATACTATCTCTATCAGATCTCACTTTCGCAAGTGGCCGTGAAGGGATTGACAACCCCTTTATTGCGTTGGTTGCGAGTTCTTTGTTTGTTTGTGTAGGTGCGTGGGACTTTTGAGGAGCCTCCTGCTTGATTGATACCTTGGTTCTCAAAAACTGAGGGAAATACTTACGCTACTATTGCTGCATCACCCTTTCCTCTTCAAGGAAAATCAATGCAAGCTCAAGACGTAGCAGGCAGCTGATGGTAAGAAGAAGAACAGGGCCAGAACTACTACTGCAAAGGTGCTTGGAAGACCTTCCATGATGGAAGATGATGAAGAGGAGGAGGAAGAGCCTACTGCAGCTCCTGCCAAGACTTAGAAGCTGATGGGGGATGCCATTAGGATTGGGGCTACTCCTTCTAAGCCCAAGTCTGCCCCCAAGCCCAAAGCTCAAGATCAAGAACCCCAACCAACAACTCAAAAGAGATCAACAAGGAATATACCAGTTGCTGAAAAGAACAAGGCCCCAGTGCCTGAAGTTCAAGAAGTGGAAGAGCCACTAGTGCTCAAAAAGCTCAAGCCCAAGATCCCTGATCACAATGATAATCATCCTGTGGCAGAGAACATGAAGTTGAGGAAGGATGCATGTCTGAGATTATGGAGACAGACAGATCCTTATGCCACAAGGAGGAGAACTGTTGTGGATTATCGCTTTCACACCAAAGAACAACAAGACTTCTATGAGACTGTCCTCTTGGACAAGAAACCCATTGTTTGTGACATGAAATGGGTAGACTGGAAATACATTGACTCCAATGAATATTACTTTCCCCATGTGCATGAGAGTTTCAGAATGAATGGTGTTGACAAGTTTGTTGGTCAGAAGCTGACAAAGTGGAATGATGAGATGATCATGCAATTCTATTCCACTGCTCACTTCTACCCCGATGGAAAGATTGTATGGATGAGAGAAGGCACCAAATATCAGTCAACAATCTCAGAATGGGCCAAGTTGATCAATGCCCCCGAGGAAGAAGAGAATGATATTGATGTGTATGCTAAGCCTAGGAAGGATCACAACTCCATGGCAAACATGTACAAGCCAATTCTTAATAAAGCCTTGGAGACTCACAAGCTTGGCTCCATATACTATCTGCTTGCTGGTTTGACCACCACAAATACTTTCTTGAGGCATGCTCTATTGCCCAAGTCAGGATATCATAGGATGATTCGTGGTCACTCCATCAACCTGCTTCACTTGTTTGATGTTCCACAGAAATTCAAGGTGATGAGCTTGATTGTAGAGACTGTGAAGAGAACAGCAGTAGACCAGAAGAGGTCTTGTGGATATGCCCCTCACATTCAGACTTTGATCAACTCCAAGATGGTAGCTAGGACATATCTACTAGACAGTGAGCATCTACCCTGAGGCCAGACTTCGAGTACAACGAGGTTGTCATGGATGCTTCACATCCTACTTGTGCTGAAGCCCAGGAGAAGATAGAGAGAGCAAAGTCTGCCAAAGCAGCAAAGGCAGTAAGTGCCCTAGATGCTTCCACAGTGTTACTCAAGACCAAGCACGATCAACTCAGTTATCTACTTGAGGCTACCATGAGGATTAAGAAGAGCTTGGCCACCTTGACTCAAAATCAGGAAAATCTTGAGAGGATCATTGAGACAAAATTCCATGACCTAGATGTGAAGGTCACTGAGATTCAGACAGCTCTGGAGAAGCTTATGAAGGAAATATGCCCTAGAGGCAATAATAAAGTTATTATGTATTTCCTCATATCATGATAAATGTTTATTATTCATGCTAGAATTGTATTAACCGGAAACATGATACATGTGTGAATACATAGACAAACATATAGTCACTAGTATGCCTCTACTAGACTAGCTCATTAATCAAAGATGGTTATGTTTCCTAACCATAGACATGTGTTGTCATTTGATTAATGGGATCACATCATTAGGAGAATGATGTGATTGACATGACCCATTCCGTTAGCCTAGCACTTGATCGTTTAGTATATTGCTATTGCTTTCTTCATGACTTATACATGTTCCTGTAACTATGAGATTATGCAACTTCCGTTTACCGGAGGAACACTTTGGGTACTACCAAACATCACAACATAACTGGGTGATTATAAAGGAGTACTACAGGTGTCTCCAAAGGTACATGTTGGGTTGGCGTATTTCTAGATTAGGTTTTGTCACTCCGATTGTCGGAGAGGTATCTCCAGGCCTTCTCGGTAATGCACATCACTATAAGCCTTGCAAGCAATGTAGCTAATGAGTTAGTTACGGAATGATGCATTACGTAACGAGTAAAGAGACTTGCCGGTAACAATATTGAACTAGGTATTGGATACTGATGATCGAATCTCGGGCAAGTAACATACCGATGACAAAGGGAACAACGTATGTTGTTATGCGGTTTGACCGATAAAGATCTTCGTAGAATATGTGGGAACCAATATTGGCATCTAGGTTCCGCTATTGGTTATTGACCGAGAATAGTTCTAGGTCATGTCTACATAGTTCTCGAACCCGTAGGGTCCGCACGCTTAATGTTACGATGACAGTTTTATTATGAGTTTATAAGTTTTGATGTACCGAAGTTTGTTCGGAGTCCCGGATGTGATCACGGACATGACGAGGAGTCTCGAAATGGTCGAAACATAAAGATTGATATATTGAACGACTATATTCGGGCACCGGAAGTGTTCCGGACGTTTGCGGAGAAAACCGGAGTGCCGGAGGGTTACCGGAAACCCCCGGGAGAAGTAATGGGCCTTATCGGCCTTAGTGGAGAGAGAGAGGGGCGGCCAGGGTGGGCCGCGCTCCCCCTCCCCCTCTGGTCCGAATTGGACTAGGAGGGGTGGGCGGCGCCCCCTCTTTCCTTCTCCCCTTCCCCCTTCCTTTCCCCCTCCTAGTAGGAGTAGGAAAGGGGGAGTCCTACTCCTACTAGGAGGAGGACTCCTCCTCCTGGCGCACCCTCTAGGGCCGGCCGGCCTCCCCCCTTGCTCCTTTATATACGGGGGCGGGGGGCACCCTAGGACACACAAGTTGATCTACGGATCGTTCCTTAGCCGTGTGTGGTGCCCCCCTCTACCATATTCCACCTCGGTCATATCGTCGCGCAGATTAGGCGAAGCTCTGCGCCGGTAGAACATCATCATCGTCACCACGCCGTCGTGCTGACGGAACTCATCCCCGAAGCTTTGCTGGATCGGAGCCCGGGGATCGTCATTGAGCTGAACGTGTGCTGAACTCGGAGGTGCCGTACGTTCGATGCTTGAATCGGTCGGATCGTGAAGACGTACGACTACATCAACCGTGTTGTCATAGCGCTTCCGCTTATGATCTACGAGGGTACGTGGACAACACTCTCCCCTCTCGTTGCTATGCCATCACCATGATCTTGCGTGTGCGTAGGAAATTTTTTGAAATTACTACGTTCCCCTACAGAGGCATCTGAGCCAGGTTTTATGCGTAGATGTCATATGCACGAGTAGAACACAAGTGAGTTGTGGGCGATACAAGTCATACTGCTTACCAGCATGTCATACTTTGGTTCGGCGGTATTTTGAGATGAAGCGGCCGGACCGACATTACGCCAGACGCTTACGCGAGACTGGTTTCACCGTTACGAGCACTCGTGCTTAAAGGTGGCTGGCGGGTGTCTGTCTCTCTCACTTTAGCTGAACCGAGTGTGGCTACGCCCGGTCCTTGCGAAGGTTAAAACAGCACTAACTTGATGAACTATCGTTGTGGTTTTGATGCGTAGGTAAGAACGGTTCTTGCTAAGCCCGTAGCAGCCACGTAAAACTTGCAACAACAAATTAGAGGACGTCTAACTTGTTTTTGCAGGGCATGTTGTGATGTGATATGGTCAAGATGTGATGCTATATTTTATTGTATGTGATGATCATGTTTTGTAACCGAAGTTATCGGCAACTGGCAGGAGCCAAATGGTTGTCGCTTTATTGTATGAAATGCAACGCATACAGTAATTGCTTTACTTTATCACTAAGCGGTAGCGATAGTCGTAGAAGCAATAGATGGCGAACGACAACGATGCTACGATGGAGATCAAGGTGTCGTGCGGTGGCGATGGTGATCACGACGGTGCTTCGAAGATGGAGATCACAAGCACAAGATGATGATGGCCATATCATATCACTTATATTGATTGCATGTGATGTTTATCCTTTATGCATCTTATCTTGCTTTGATTGACGGTAGTATTTTAAGATGATCTCTCACTAAAAATTATCAAGAAGTGTTCTCCCTGAGTATGCACCGTTGCCAAAGTTCATCGTGCCCAGACACCACGTGATGATCGGGTGTGATAAGCTCACGTCCATCTACAACGGTGCAAGCCAGTTTTGCACAGCAGAATACTCGAGTTAAACTTGACGAGCCTAGCATATGCAGATATGGCCTCGGAACACGGAGACCGAAAGGTCGAGCGTGAATCATGTAGTAGATATGATCAACATAGTGATGTTCACCATTGAAAACTACTCCATCTCACGTGATGATCGGTTATGGTTTAGTTGATTTGGATCACGTGATCACTTAGATGACTAGAGAGAGGTCTGTCTAAGTGGGAGTTCTTAAGTAATATGATTAATTGAACTTAAATTTATCATGAACTTAGTACCTGATAGTATTTTGCTTGTCTATGTTTGTTGTAGATAGATGGCTCGTCTTTGTTGTTACGTTGAATTTTAATGCGTTCCTTGAGAAAGCAAAGTTGAAAGATGATGGTAGCAATTACACGGATCGGGTCCGTAACTTGAGGATTATCCTCATTCTTGCATGTAAGAATTACGCCCTGGAAGCACCGCTGGGTGCCGAACTGCTCGCCGATGCAACCGACAATGTTAAGAACGTCTCGCGAGCAAAGCCGATGACTACTCGATAGTTCAATGTGCCATGCTTTACGGCTTAGAACGGGTCTTCAACGACGTTTTGAACGTCATGGAGCATATGAGATGTTCCAGAGTTGAAGTTAATATTTCAAGCAAATGCCGGATTGAGAGATATGAAGTCTCCAATAAGTTCTACATACTGCAAGATGGAGGAGAATAGTTCATCGGTGAGCATATACTCAAAATGTCCGGGTATAAGAATCACTTGATTCAACTGGGAGTTAATCTTCCGGATGATAGTGTCATTGATAGAATTCTCCAATCACGCCACTAAGCTACAAGAGCTTCGTGATGAACTATAATATGCAAGGGATGAACAAGACTATTCGAGCTCTTCGCAATGCTAAAAAGCGGAGGTAGAAATCAAGAAGGAGCATCAAGTGTTGATGGTCAACAAGACCACTAGTTTCAAGAAAAGGGCAAAGGGAAGAAGAAGGAACTTCAAGAAGAACAGCAAGCAAGTTCTTTGCTCAGAGAAGAAACCCAAGTCCGGACCTAAGCACAAAATCGAGTGCTTCTACCGCAAGCGATCGACTTTCGAAGCGGAACTGCCCCAAGTATTTGGCGGATAAGAAGGATGGCAAGGTGAACAAAGGTATATGTGATATACATGTTATTGATGTGTATCTTACTAGAGCTTGCAGTAGCACCTGGGTATTTGATACTAGTTCTATTGCTAATATTTGCAACTCGAAACAGGGACTATGCAATAAGTGAGCACTGGCCAAGGACGAGGTGACGATGCGCATGGGAAATGGTTCCAAAGTCGATGTGATCGCAGTCGGCACGCTACCTCTACATCTACCTTCAGGATTAGTTTTAGACCTGAATAATTGTTATTTGGTGCCAGCGTTGAGCATGAACATTATATATGGATCTTGTTTGATGCGAGACGGTTATTCATTTAAATCAGAGAATAATGGTTGTTCTATTTATATGAGTAATATCTTTTATGGTCATGCACCCTTGAAGAGTGGCCTATTTTTATTGAATCTCGAAAGTAGTGATACACATATTCATAATGTCAAAGCCAAAAGATGCAGAGTTGATAATGAGAGTGCAACTTATTTGTGGCACTGCCGTTTAGGTCATATCGGTGTAAAGCGCATGAAGAAACTCCGTACTGATGGACTTTTGGAATCACTTGATTATGAATCACTTGGTACTTGCGAACCGTGCCTCATGGGCAAGATGACTAAAACACCGTTCTCCGGTACTTTGGAGAGAGCAACAGATTTATTGGAAATCATACATATAGATGTATGTGGTCCGATGAATGTTGAATCTCGTGGCGGATATCGTTATTTTCTCACCTTCACAGATGATTTGAGCAGATATGGGTATATCTACTTAATGAAACACAAGTCTGAAACATTTGAAAAGTTCAAAGAATTTCAGAGTGAAGTGGAAAATCATCGTAACAAGAAAATAAAATTTTCTACGATCTGATCGTGGAGGAGAATATTTGAGTTACGAGTTTGGTTTACATTTGAAACAATGCGGAATAGTTTCGCAACTCACGCCACCTGGAACACCACAAAGAAATGGTGTGTCCGAATGTCGTAATCGTACTTTACTAGATATGTTGCGATCTATGATGTCTCTTCTTGATTTACCGCTATCGTTCGGGGTTATGCTTTAGAGACGGCGCATTCACGTTAAATAGGGCACCATCAAAATCCGTTGAGACGACGCCTTATGAAGCGTGGTTTGGCAAGAAACCGAAGTTGTCGTTTCTTAAAGTTTGGGGCTGCGATGCTTATGTGAAGAAACTTCAGCCAGATAAGCTCAAACCTAAATCAGAGAAATGTGTTTCATAGGATACCCAAAAGAGACTGTTGGGTACACCTTCTATCACAGATCTGAAGGCAAGACATTCGTTGCTAAGAATGGATCCTTTCTAGAGAAGGAGTTTCTCTCGAAAGAAGTGAGTGGGAGGAAAGTATAACTTGATGAGGTAACTGTACCTGCTCCCTTATTGGAAAGTAGTTCATCACAGAAATCGGTTCCTGTGACACCTACACCAATTAGTGAGGAAGCTAATGATATTGATCATGAAACTTGAGATCAAGTTTCTCTTGAACCTTGTAGGTCTACCAGAGTAAGATCCGCACTGAGTGGTACGGTAATCCTATTCGGAAGTCATGTTACTTGACCATGATGAACCTACGAACTATGAGGAAGCGATGATGAGCCCAGATTCGCAAAATGGCTAGAAGCCATGAAATCGAGATGGGATCCATGTATGAGAACAAAGTATGGACTTTGGTTGACTTGCCCGATGATCGGCAAGCCATTGAGAATAAATGGATCTTTAAGAAGAAGGCGACGATGATGGTAATGTAATCGTCTATAAAGCTCGACTTGTTGCAAAAGGTTTTCGACAAGTTCAAGGGGTTGACTACGATGAGACTTTCTCACCCGAAGCGATGCTTAAGTCTGTTGAATCATGTTAGCTATTGCTGCATTTCATGATTATGAAATTTGGCAAATGGATGTCAAACTGCATTCTTGAATGGATTTACGGAAGAAGAGTTGTATATGATGCAGCCAGAAGGTTTTGTTGATCCAAAAGGTGCTAACAAAGTGTGCAAGATCCATTTATGGACTGGTGCAAGCATCTCGGAGTTGGAATAAACGCTTTGACAAGTGTGATCAAAGCATATGGTTTATCTGAGACTTTTGGAGAAGCTCAGATTTACAAGAAAGTGAGTGGGAGCTCAGTAGCATTTCGATATTATATGTAGATGACATATTATTAATTGGAAATGATATAGAATTTCTGGATAGCATAAAGGGATACTTGAATAAAAGTTTTTCAATGAAAGACCTCGGTGAAGCTGCTTACATATTGGGCATCAAGATTTATAGAGATAGATCAAGACGCTTAATAGGACTTTCACAAAGCACATACCTTGATAAAATTTTGAAAAAGTTCAAAATGGATCAGGCAAAGAAAGGGTTCTTGCCCGTACTACAAGGTGTGAAGTTGAGTCAGACTCAATGCCCAACCACAGCAGAAGATAGAGAGAAAATGAAAGATGTTCCCTATGCTTCAGCCATAGGCTCTATCATGTATGCAATGTTGTGTACCAGACCTGATGTATGCTTGGCAATAAGCTTGGCAGGATGGTACCAAAGTAATCCAGGAGTGGATCATCGACGTGATCAAGAACATCTGAAATACCTGAAAAGGACTAAGGATATGTTTCTCATATATGGAGGTGACAAAGAGCTAGTCGTAAATGGTTACGTTGATGCAAGCTTTGACACCGATCCGGACGATTCTAAATCGCAAACCGGATATGTGTTTTTATTAAACGGTGGAGCTGTAAGTTGGTGCAGTTCTAAACAAAGCGTCGTGGCGGGATCTACATGTGAAGCGAGTACATAGCTGCTTCACGCAAACAAATGAAGGAGTGCGGATGAAGGAGTTCATTTCCGATCTAGGTGTCATACCTAGTGCATCGGGACCAATGAAGATCTTCGTGACAATCTTGGTGCAATTGCCTTGGCAAAGGAATCCAGATTTCACAAGAGGACCAAGCACATCAAGAGACGCTTCAATTCCATTCGGGACCAAGTCCAAGTGGGAGACAAAGAGAT
Source organism: Aegilops speltoides (assembly GCA_021437245.1). Classification (NCBI taxonomy): domain Eukaryota; kingdom Viridiplantae; phylum Streptophyta; class Magnoliopsida; order Poales; family Poaceae; genus Aegilops; species Aegilops speltoides. Next base: position 456,963,087 of record CM038143.1, on the reverse strand, counting down.
TTGCAAGATACATACGGATCTGAATGTTGTAGACCCGTTGACTAAGCCTCTCTCACGAGCAAAACATGATCAGCACCAAGACTCCATGGGTGTTAGAATCATTACTATGTAATCTAGATTATTGACCCTAGTGCAAGTGGGAGACTGAAGGAAATATGCCCTAGAGGCAATAATAAAGTTATTATTTATTTCCTCATATCATGATAAATATTTATTATTCATGCTAGAATTGTATTAACCGGAAACATGATACATGTGTGAATACATAGACAAACATATAGTCACTAGTATGCCTCTACTAGACTAGCTCATTAATCAAAGATGGTTATGTTTCCTAACCATAGACATGTGTTGTCATCCGATTAATGGGATCACATCATTAGGAGAATGATGTGATTGACATGACCCATTCCGTTAGCCTAGCACTTGATCATTAAGTATATTGCTATTGCTTTCTTCATGACTTATACATGTTCCTGTAACTATGAGATTATGCAACTCCCGTTTACGGAGGAACACTTTGGTGCTACCAAAGCCACAACGAATCGGGTGATTATAAAGGAGTACTACAGGTGTCTCCAAAGGTACATGTTGGGTTGGCGTATTTCGAGATTAGGTTTTGTCACTCCGATTGTCGGAGAGGTATCTCCAGGCCTTCTCGGTAATGCACATCACTATAAGCCTTGCAAGCAATGTAGCTAATGAGTTAGTTACGGAATGATGCATTACGTAACAAGTAAAGAGACTTGCCGGTAACGAGATTGAACTAGGTATTGGATACCGACGATCGAATCTCGGGCAAGTGACATACCGATGACAAAGGGAACAACGTATGTTGTTATGCGGTTTGACCGATAAAGATCTTCATAGAATATGTAGGAACCAATATGGGCATCCAGGTTCCGCTATTGGTTATTGACCGAGAATAGTTCTAGGTCATGTCTACATAGTTCTCGAACCCGTAGGGTCCGCACGCTTAACGTTACGATGACAGTTTTATTATGAGTTTACAAGTTTTGATGTACCGAAGTTTGTTCGGAGTCCCGGATGTGATCACGGACATGACGAGGAGTCTCGAAATGGTCGAGACATAAAGATTGATATATTGGACGACTATTTTCGGACACGGAAGTGTTCCGGACGTTTTGGAGAAAACCGAGTTGGGAGGGTTACTGGACCCCCGGGAGAAGTAATGGGCCTTATGGGCCTTAGTGGAGAGAGAGAGGGGCGGCCACGGTGGGCGCGCGCCTCCCCCCGTGGTCCGACTGACTAGGAGGCGGCCCTCTTCCTTCTCCCCTTCCCCTTCCTTCCCCCTCTGGTAGGAGTAGGAAAGGGGGAGGCCTACTCCTACTAGGAGGAGGACTCCTCCTCCTGGCGCACCCTCTAGGGCCGGCCGGCCTCCCCCCCTTGCTCCTTTATATACGGGGCGAGGGGCACCCTAGGACACACAAGTTGATCTACGGATCATTGCTTAGCCGCAGCGGTGCCCCTCCACCATATTCCACCTCGGTCATATCGTCATGAGTTTAGGCAAAGCTCTGCTACGGTAGAACATCATCATCGCCACCACGCTGTCGTCTTGTGGAACTCATCCCCAAGCTTTGCTGGATCGGAGCCGGGGATCGTCATCGAGCTGAGCGTGTCTGAACTCGGAGGTGCCGTGACGTTCGGTGCTTGGATCGGTCGGATCGTGAAGACGCACGACTACATCAACCGCGTTGTCATAACGCTTCGCCACGGCTCACGAGGGTACGTGGACAACACTCTCTCCTCTCGTTGCTATGCCATCACCATGATCTTGCGTGTGCGTAGGATTTTTTTTGAAATTACTACGTTCCCCTACAGCTTCAAGAGGATGCCGGGGACAGGGATGATACACCCACTACAGACACATTCCAAAGAGTGCCAAGGTCACAAAGGTCATCAGTTGTGCTAGTTGTCAGAGACTCCAGGACTACCACTTCAGCACCTGCAGCCACTGCCACAGTTGTACCTCTAGTGTCAACTCCTCCAGCTCCATAGACTTCTGCCAAAGCATTTGCAGATGGAATCCTCTCCACGCCATCTACACACACCGAAGCAACAAGCCAGAAGACCCCTTCAGGAGCTCCAGGAGATTGTGCTTAGAGTATCGTGTGGCACTATATGTTTTTGAACTTTTTGGTAACTTGTTGCCAAAGGGGGAGAAAGTGTATAGATCATAGGCTTTGAGAGAGAGTGCCTCTTGCTTTTGTTGGTTTCATTTGCCTTGCTACTCTTGCTACGTTTGGTCGTTTGGTTGTTTGATTCCTATGCTACATTTGTGTTATGCTCGTGAGATACTTATGTGATCATGTGTTTGATCATATTATGCTTAATGTGTGCTTGCATGCTTATATCCATGAATGTTTGTGTATGATCAATCACTTGTATCCTTGGTGATGAGTGCATGTTATTTAACTCTTATCATATTGAGCGCTCCACCAAGATGTATGTGACGTGGAAGAGTGACCCATGATCCTAATTGATTGTGCATTTGCATTCAAAAGTAAATTTTAAATGATGCACAAATTTAGGGGGAGCTCTCGCTTATCACATACTTCTCAAAGCGACGATGTATTTCATTCATATTATCATTTGTTGAAGCTTTGATCTATATGTTGTCATCAATTACAAAAAAGTGGGAGATTGAAAGTGCAACTAATCCCGGGGTGGTAATTCATAACAACATATATCTCATTGAACTAATATCCATTCAATTTTAATATTTCAGAAAGTTCAATGAATGGCATGGCATGGACTGGAGATGTGGACCCCTCAAAATGCTAAGGAACATGTTGGCAAAAGCTCAAGACTCTTCATTTATATTTTAGTGATCCAAGATCACATTGAGTCCATAGGAAAGCCAATACTATTAAAAGGGGATGAGGTGTTGCTTAATGGTCTACTTGCTTAAAATGCTTAGTGATATTGCTCCAAAGCCCCCAACCACTTTCTCATTCCAATTATGTCCAAAACTCAAAGTCAAACTCGGCCCCACCGAAATCTTCTATCCGGCGCCACCGAGTTCATTTGACATAGTCACTACCAGAAACCCTAAACACTTCGGTCACATGATACGGATCTCGGTCTCACTGATATGGCCCTGCAAACTCTCTGTTCCCCTTTGTAACATTTCAGTCTCACTGAAATGAGCGATCGGTCACACCGAGCTTGCTTGACCAACTCTTTGTTTGCTCTTTGCTGAAATCGATCTCACCGAGTTCATGCAATCGGCTTCACTGAGATGAGGTTTTGCCATAAGCCCTAGAACATCGGTCCCACCGAGTAGTTCTAGTGGGTCCCACCGAGATTCCTAATGTTCACATTTTGAATTGAATCGGTCTCACCGAGTTCTTCTATTCAGTCTGACTGAGTTGGGTCAAATGTGTGTAACGATTGGATTTTGTGTGGAGGCTATATATACCCCTCCACCCCCTTCTCCATTTGTGAGAGAGCCATTAGAACGTGCCTACACTTTCAGCTTACATTTTCTACGAAAGAACCACCTACACACGTGTTGAGACCAAGAAATTCCAATCCTACCACAAGAATCCTGATCTATAGCCTTCCCCAAGTTGCTTTCCACTCAAATCATCTTTCCACCATATCCAAATCTGTGAAAGAGAGTTGAGTGTTGGGGAGACTATCACTTGAAGCACAAGATCAAGGAGTTCATTATCAACACAACATCTATTACCTTTTGGAGAGTGGTGTCTCCTAGATCGGTTAGGTTTCGCTTGGAAGCCTCCGACAAGATTGTGGAGTTGAACCAAGAAGTTTGTAAGGACAAGGAGATCGCCTACTTCATGAAGATCTACCCGAGCGAGGCAAGTCCTTCATGGGCGATGGCCATGGTGGGATAGACAAGGTTGCTTCTTCGTGGACCCTTCATGGGTGGAGCCCTCCATGGACTCGCGCAACCGTTACCCTTCGTGGGTTGAAGTCTCCATCAACATGGACGTACGATAGCACCACCTATTGGAACCACGCTAAAAGTCCCCGTGTCGTCATTGTGTTTGCACTCTCCAAACCCTCCTCTTTACCTTCATATGCAATGTTTTACTTTCCGCTACTACACTCTTAGAATTGCATGTGTATGTAAGTGCATCTAGTGCCCCTTTGTGATTTTGGTGTATTGAAGACTTATAGGTTAAGTAACTGATGCATTTGTGAGTGTACATAGGTCTATAAGTCTATGAGGAGTTTGATATTTACAGAGAAAGTCGACCCCTAAAAATGAAGTTCTTCGACTGAAGACTTTGATATTCTGAAGACTTTCTGAAGACTTTGATATTCTGAAGACTTTCTGAAGACTTTGAAAGTGAAGAAATTGGTGTGACCTTGAAGATTTGATATTCATTCGAGGAATATGAAGCGTGAAGACTTTTGTTTTCATAGTTTCATTTTCTCTTTCTTGAGTCATAGGAAACACCGTACTGTTAAAGGGGGTCGAGGAAATACTAAGGAAAAATTTCCATGTGATGCTTAACTCAAAATCCTACACCTACCAATCCCTTCGAGTGAAGCCATTGAAATCTCATACTGATTCGATCAAGTTCTTGATGAGACGCAGTTCTTACAGTCATTGATGACTTTGCTCGATCGAGGAGTTAGGAATTCGCCAAAGATCGAATTGCCTACATAGTGAGGAACATGATAGCCCCGAGGAATTTGAGAGTCAAATTTCCGACCGTTGTTTGTCTTCTTGCGTCGGCTGTCCCAAAATATCTTATCCACCTAACGGTCATATCATTGAAGGGCATTTATGTCTTATCATGTCGGGCTGCTCCCTAGGCTATAAATAGTAGCCCCCTACAACCACTAGCTGGTTGGCTGCTCCGAGAGAACTTGACACTTGTCATTTGAGAGCAACCCATCCTCCAAGGACTTTGAGCGAAAATCATCAAGTGAGGAAAATCCCAAAACCAAACCCCCACAAACCCAAAGTGATTGAGCATCACTGAAGAAATTGATCCTGCGTGGATCCGACGCTTGTTACCTTTGAAGACTGTGCTTCTTCCAGACGGTTAGGCGTCAAGGTCTAGAGCATCCAAGAGGAATTGTGGATCGCCGAGTGACCAAGTCTGTGAAGGTTTGGAAGTCACCTGAAGACTTACCACGAGTGATTGGACGAGGCTTGCGTGGTCTTAGTTCAAGGAGAATACGGTGAGGACTGGGTGTCCTGAGTTGCGGCTCGAGATCGGGTGTCCGGACTGTGTGTCCTCGAGTTTAAATATTCACCGCCCAACCAGACGTATAACCGAGACAGCAGTTGAACTGGTTTACCAAATCATTGTCTTCACCAACTGGCTGGTTCTATTTCCTCAACTCTTTCATTTCCTCATTATTGTGTTGAATGTTGTTCATATCGTGCTTGAAGACTTTGATGAAGACTTTCACAAATTCCTCGTTCAATTTCTTGATCTGTTTGTCTTCATCTTGCTATCCTGTGTTTACGCTTTCCGTACTCTGTTTTAGTCTTCATTTCATCATGCCGACTATGTGTGTATCTGTTATGTTTACTTCGAGTACATATTCCGCTGCGAGTAGTTCTTCGCTAAGGAATTTCCTCACCAAACAAATTCCTCGATGAAGAATTCTTAAAATCGCCTATTCACCCCCTAGTCGATATAACGACTTTCAATTGGTATCGAGCAAGGTACTCCTTGTTACGTGTGATTTTGGTTTAACCTTTGGAGTTTTAGTTATGTCAACCGCAAGTATGAAGAAAGTGACATGCCCTATCTTTGATGGTCATGACTATCCCAAGTGGAAGGCCATGATGAGGAAGCGCCTCATGGCAAAGAACAACGAGCTGTGGACCGTCATCGAGATTGGTCTTCTTGATCTATGCAAGATGGAGAATCTTGATGATATTCGCAAGTACACTCGACTTGATATCATAGCGAAGGATATCATCTGCTCCCGCCTATCCAGAGATCAATTTGGGCGAATTATGCATCTTGGCAATTGAAGCTCATCTCGGGACCGAATCTCGATGTCTATGAAGGTCATCAAACTCGTCATGATCCTGGTTTGAGGACTTCAAGGAATCTCTCAAAACGATGACTTTCGAGCCGAATCATCATCTTACGCATCTTGTCTTATGGCAAACGGTCTTTGAGGTAACCAATGCCTCTCATCCGAGTCTTGTAATGATGAATTTGATAATGATGAGTCTGACAGTGATGAATCTGATGATGACATTGAATCCTGCTATACTAAACTCATTTGCGTTGCCACTAAACAACAAACGGTTTTAGAACAAACTCAAGATATGCTAGAAAGAAGTGATAATATGTTGCGCAAAGAAATGGATCAGTCAAAAGCATTGGGTGAATGTCTTCAGAGAATTCACTCCAAGTTTGACGCCCTTCAAGATCAACATAATACCCTCTTGACTGATCACGAGAAACTTTCTCTTGAATCTCTTCAAAGAAAGGAAGATCTTGAAAAGCTAAGAGTGTGTTATGAAGATCTTCAGAAGGAGCGCGATTCATTACTAGCTCAACAAATCAGCGCTTCTCAGGAAGAATTTGTTCCTCCATGCTTAAAGTGCATTGAACGTGAATCTGCTAATTCTTCACCTGAATGTTCAAATGCTTCAAATGTTACAAATTTTTCATCTGCCTCTGCTATCACTAATTCCTCATCTGAGGACATTGCTAGTATCACTTGACAATGCAGGGTTGAAGGAATTGTACATGACAGCATGTACAAAAGCCTCAAAGGGCATCAAACACTTTGTGATGTGCTCAAAAGCGAGATCCTCAACGAAACCCTAGGAAAGAGGGTATTGCCTTTGTGAGGAAACTCAATGCCGATGGAACATATTGGAAAACGAGCAAGATCCCAAAACCTCATGGGTTCTTTGCAAAGGGACCTCGATTGATCCATCTAACTTATCTGGCTTTACATGTGAATCTTCTCATTCTTCCGATGAGTCATTTGACTCCAACTATAAACTGTTCAAAAATCGAATGGTGAAGTATTTGCTAGATATGTTGGCACTAAGCTGCAGAGCGGTTCCCCTATGAAGAAAATCTGGTTCCCAAAAGCTGCGTTGAGAGTCTTGGTGAATGTCCTCATGACACCACCTATGAAGAACAGAACCCCAGATCAAATTCTTCACATGGATTAAATTCCTCAACCGGATCAAAGTCCTCATATGATTATCATCGTGCTAACAACTCTGTCTCTCGCAGGTAGAGCTAAGGGCTATGAATATGTGCATTATTCTTCAAACCATTATGTTCATAAGTCCTCGAAGAATTACTCGCTTATTCATATGCATACCCTAACCCCTCTTATGCTAAGCGAAATGGTTTGGCATCTTTGCCACCTTTCTCACATGGTGCTCACAGGGATGATGAACTCTTTGCCACCCCTCCGGATGTGGGTGGTGAAGAAAAGAACTAATCTCTTCTGCAGGTCAGGTCTCGGGACGTGCTCTAACGTTTGAAGAATTTCTTTGGGGACGACGACAAAATGCTCGAAAGGACGCAGCGAATCATGATGAAATGAACTTTCATTTCACACGCCCTCATCTTGCTATATCATTTATTGCTTGATGAAATTCATCGATGAACTTGATATCATATTCTTCACTAATGAAGCATATGAGATTGTAAGCTACACTAATTCATCTGCAGGATGATCAACCCAAAACCACCGAATGGGTCCTCGATAGTGGATGTACAAATCACATGATTTGGTGACAAGAATCTATTGATGGATGCTCCTTATCACCGTCACCTCTGAAGCATATCATCTTTGCCGACAAAGGCAAAAGTCGTATTGGGTCTTGGTAAGGTTGCTATCTCTAAGGATAAGCACATGGACAAAGTCATGCTTGTTGAGTCCTTAGGATACAATCTCACGTCGATCTCAATGCTTTGTGATCTTGATATGGTTGTTGTCTTGGCAAATATCGTTGTGTTGTGATTATGGAAGTCGACAATTCCAAAGTCTTCAAGGCTTTAGGAGAGGAGATCAGATATTGTTGATTTCTCTCTGGGACCACAATCAGCCATGTGTCTACTTGCAAAAGCTTCAGAAGGCTGGCTATGGCATCGACGACTTGGTCATGCAGGCATGAGAAATTTGAACACGCTTGCGAAGAAGAAGCATGTCATTGGCATTGAGAATGTCAAATTCCTCAAGGATCACTTATGCGGAGCATGTGAAGCCGGAAAAATGACCAAGGCCAAGCATCCGGTGAAGACTATCATGACCACTACCCGTCCATTCAATTGCTTCACATGGACCTCTTCGACCTAATCATTATTCAGCAAATCACTAATGATGCATCTTTATATGGTTTTGTCATTGTTGATGATTATTCTCGATATACATGGGTACACATTGTTACTTACAAACATGAAGTGCGTGAAGTCTTCAAACGATTTTCCTCGAGGCCTTCAACCAACTTTGGTGTGAAGATCAAGCATATCGAAGTGACAATGGAACCGAGTTCAAGAATTCGGTCTTGATGCCTATCTTGATGAACTTGGTATTACTCATGAATTATCTACTCCCTATACTCCTCGGCGAGAATGGCGTCGTGGAGCGCAAGAACGTAACTCTTGTTGAGATGGCTCGCACTATGCTTGATGAATACAAAACGCCTCGGCGTTTTGGATTGATGCAATTGATCCGCTCGCCACATCATCAACAGAGTATATCTTCACAAATTCTTCAAGAAGATCGCCTATGAACTCCTCAACGACAAGAAACCCAATGTGAGTTATTTCAAAGTCTTCGTGCTAAATGTTGGATTAGAGATCCTCACCACAACTCTAAATTTGCACGAAAGCACATGAGGTTTTATGCTTGGTTACGAAAGGACTCAGACACCTACTGAGTCTTCAACATTGTTCTTCACAAGATTGTCGACATGTAGATGTGCGGTTCGATGAAACTAATGGCTCGCAAAGAGAGCACCTACCTTCGTGTTAGATGAACCAGCACCGAGGATGCTATCAAGATCAAGGCAACCGAGGATGTCATTCCTCATCAAGAATCTGTTGAAGAATTCATTCTGTTCGTGAAGAATGTCGAGTGATGCACCAAGAACATGATGAGGAAAATGGTGTCAAGAAAATCTTGATCAAAATCCTCGGCGACAACCAACTCATCCACGTGTTGCAAAAGAAGTGCAAGTGGAGAAGATCATCGATGACATTAGCGCACGGGTCCTCTCACACGCTCAAAAGCCTCACACTTATCTAACTTTTGTGGGCACTATGCTTTTGTCTCTATCTCAGAGCCCACTAAGGTAGATGAAGCTTTTCGAGCCGGAGTGGATTCAGGGCTATGCAAGAAGAATTACATCGTTTGAGTTGAACAATGTCAGGAATTAGTCAATCGCCTGGATCCTCGCAAGCATAATATCATTGGCACAAAGTGGATCTACCGCAACAAGCAAGATGAAAATGGCCTTGTGGTGAGGAATAAGGCACGACTAGTAGCTCAAGGCTACACACAGTGTCAAGGAATTGATTTCGATGAAACTTTTGCACTGTTGCTAGACTTGAGGCTATTCGTGATTTTACTTTCCTATGCTAACCATCATGATATCATCTTATATCAAATGGATGTGAAAAGTGCATTCCTCAATGGTAAGCTTGAGGAAGAAGTATATGTTGCTCAACCCCGTGTTTTGAAGATCCCAAGAATCGACAAAGTCTTGAGACTCAATAAGGCCCTCTATGGTCTCAAGCAAGCCCCTCGGGCGTGGTATGATACATTGAAGGAATTCTTCGTGAAGAATGGCTTCACACCCGTTCACTCGACCCTACTCTTTTTACTAAAACATATGATGGTGAACTGTTTGTGTGCCAAATATATGTTGATGATATTATCTTTGGCTGTACTAACCAACAATATAGTGATGAATTTGCCTATATGATGAGTGAAGAATATCAAATGTCTATGATGGGAGAATTGAAATTCTTCTTAGGTCTTCAAATTAGATTAGCAACAAGAATGGCATATTCATATCTCAGAGAAATACCTCAAAGATATACCGAGGAAATTCGCATGCAAGATTGCAAAGGCGCTAAAATTCCTATGCCCACAAATGGCCATCTATGCAATCGATGAAAATGGTATTGACTTGATCACAAGGTATACCGCTCCATGATTGGTTCTTTATTGTACTTATGTGCATCTAGGCGGATATAATGCTTAGTGTTTGCATGTGTGCCCGATTTCAAGCTGCTTGAAGGAATCACACCATAAGGGCTGTGAAGCATATTCTTCGATATCTAGCTCACACACCAACACTAGGATTATGGTACCCCAAGGGCTCGCTTTTGATCTCATTGGATATTCGACTCGACTATCTTTGGTGATCGTGTGGACCGCAAGTCAACATCCGCACTTGTCATTTCCTCGGACGATCTTTGGTCCGTTGGTCCTCGAAGAAAGCAGAATCTGCGTATCACCATCTCTTGTTGAAGCTGAATACATTGCTGCTGGCTCATCTTTGTGCTCAACTACTTTGGATGAAGCAAACCCTCAAGGACTATGGCGTCAACGTGAAGAATGTGCCTCTCCTCTGCGACAATGAGAGTGCCATCAAGATTGCTCACAACCCAGATTCAAAGACTCAAAGACTAAGCACATCCAGATTCGTCATCATTTTCTTCGTGATCATGTGTTGAAGGCGATATCTCCATCGAGCATGTGAAGATCAAGAACAGCTAGCTGATATCTTCACTAAACCCTTGGATGAGAAGAGATTTAGCAAGTTGCGGTGTGAGCTAAATATCTTAGAATCTTGAATGTTCTTTGAAAAGGACACACATCCTAACCCTTATGCGAATTGATGACTTAGATATGCAACACATGAAGAAACATTTTCTTCAATCAATGAAGAATAACACTCTAAGTGTGAAGAAATTAATGAAGAATTTGATTCTCGTAACCCTCGACAATTGTACGCGGTGTCGAAATCATCATTCTTATCTGGTGGGTTACGCCACCACAAAAGTTGAAAATCTTCAATTTGAGTTTTTCCTCATTTTGAAATTCTTGCTTTTTCAAATTCTTCAACTTTGCAAAATCTTCACTGTTTCGCTCGTTTTTCTTCATTGGCTATATATATATATATATGTGAGTTTATGTCCTCTACAGCATTCACTTATTGCTATTTCTTCAAGTTGCGATTTCTGCTAAGTGAATGTGATCGGACCCTTTCCCCTCTATGCTATACTCAATCCAATCTATTCACAAATTCTTCATGTGTGTTCGATTGAAACTCGCTCAAAGTCTTCTTTGTGTCCTTGACAATTTGAAGAAATTGTGAACGAAATTTTTAAAACAAATCTTATCCAGATTTTCGGATTTACCGCTCAAACCGTTCCGTATCCCACGATACATTAGTTTATTCACCCACGATCCATACACGATCTCATCTGCATAGTACATGGGTGACACATGTCGCGTGAAGAAGAAAGGGCAGGGGCATGTTCGTCCCAAAATCTTCGGGCGAACAGTTTTCACCGTGGCTATAAATACCCTCTCCTTCCTTACTTCATTTACTCGCCGGTCATTGTCTCTCGCCGAGCTCTCCTCAAACCCTAGCGCCGCCGCTACTCCATCGCCGCCGGTGAGGAAGAGCTTCACCGCTCGACCTCGTCGCCGTCGTACATTTCGCTACGGCTCGCGGAAATCTTCACTCCGCCGCCAGTAGCTGTCTCCCTCTGCCAAGTTAGGGCGCTGGAGATCTAACGTGATTTAACTTCACTTCAGTTCATCTCTGCTCGTCGTGTTCTTGATTCCGTAATTAAAAGTCACTTTTATTACTCGCTTTGATTCTCAAATCTTTACGAAAATCTTCAAAGGTGTTTTATTCTTCAAAATCTTCACATATGAACACCTCACACACTATATGCTCTTGATTTATCTCTAAGCTTTCATTTCTTCAAGATTCCTCAATTGTGCGGATTTTCAATCTATACAACTCGAACCTAAGACAAAACGCTTAGTGAAATTCCTCAAGGCTCAACTGGTCAAATTCTCAAAACTTGTTCCTTTTGAAAAATCTTCGAGAACGATATGACCTCTCCAAATTCCTCGCACCTACACTCTATTCACAGTACTCATGTCATTCTTTGAATCACTAGGTTCTCATCAACTTAACTCATTTGCAGCGTTCCTCGAAGAAAACTGCATACTTCTTGAGTGTTCTATTGTTCAAATTCCTCATCTGAAGAAAATGGCTGAAGGCAAGAGACCGCAGAAGGGAGGAAAGAAACCGGAGGTCATGATTGCCTTTGAGATCCCTGATGAAATATACAAAGACTATTGCACACCTGATGAAGCCAAATTTGGCAAGGAGACCAAAAATCAGCGCAAAGTGCGCATCCAGAGGATAGAACGGAGATGGGCACGAGACTGGAGGGAATATCGCTATGTTACTCCCAAGTACATGAAGAAATTCGCCTTAAACCCTCCATGCCCAAGAGCTCCATTGACACCGCCAAGTCACGATCCCACCAAAGATCAAGCGTGGTGAAGACTTTCCTGAAGAATGGTCCAGGCGCCAAGCCAAATTGGCAAGACATGCCAAGGAGGCAGTGAGGAAATTCAATGAGGATTCTGCTGCCGCTGAGACCTCGGTCAAGCTAAGGAAATCAATGCCGAAGAATCCTGCTCGCAAGCCAAGTGCTTCACCATCAGCGCCCTCACGGCCCAGTTCCTCAGCCGCACCCTCACAGCAAATTCCTCAGACTGCTGCTGCTCCCTCAAAATCCTCAGCAACTCCTTCCAAGTCCTCAACTCCTGTGCATCTGGCTACATGTCAAAGGACTCGGGGTTTCTCGATTGCTTCGTGTCTCAAAGAAGTTCCTCGTTGCACCAATGTCCTCATCAGTCCCACTCTGCTGAAGACAAAAGCAAGCCGCTGGACGCGGTCCTCGCCAAGTCCAAGAAAGAAACAGTTGCCTTCAACGTGCCCTCGATGATGAAGCTTCGATGAAGAACTTGCGAAATCATCGAGACAGATCGACAAAGGCCGCTAGAGCCAAAGGAACAAATGTGCCTCGCTTTTGGATCCAAGAAGATCCTTGACTTCATCGACCTATGGCATCAAGATCCAAACACTCCCATACCGATCCGCCATCGACTCTGGTCAAAGTCATATGTGAACCATTTCATCGCTGAAGAGAAATGGAAATTTGAAAAGGCTCGTGAAATAAAGAGAGCACAAGCGTAAAGGAGAAGCTTCGAGGAAGAACATCGTCAACGACTCTCAAGAACTTCTCAAAGCTCAATCTGAAATCCAAGCCCTCAACAAGGATTTCGATGCTTATAATCTTGATTGGCAAGGAGCCAAGGTGAGATTCACAATTTGACGAAGAAAATGACAACTTTGCAGCCCCATCGCAACAAGAAAATCCTCAGTGAAGACTCGCCACTCTTTGAAGAACATGCCAAGATCGCTGATGACTTTCAACTTCCGATGAGAATACAAGTTCTAGGGCTGATGACTCCATTCCACCCGTGAAGAAATTCCTGTGGCATCCACTAGTGGTGCGCTCAAGAAATCTGAAGAGATCAGGCAATCGCACGATTGCGCCAAGAAATGGAACCTCAGTCCTCAGCTCCTACTGCGCCAACACCAACTCCAATCCTTCCTTCTGCTTATGAAGTGAAGAAGACAAAGCCTGCAGAACGAGCTGCAGTGAAGAAGAGGAAGGCATCAGCTGCGTCAAATTCTTCGGCTGCGAAGAAAATGAAGCCAATGACCATCTCACTTGAAAATCCCATTGATGCTGTTCCCATTTCCTCCATGTCGTCTAAGGAAATTGTTCCTTATGGAGAAGACTACAAGATCCCAAGCGGATCTGATGAAGAAAATCAATCTGTTGCTACCTCAGAACAGCTTGATGAAGAAATTGAAGTGGAAACATTCCCTTCACCGCTAGTTGTTTCCTCACCCATGCCTCAGTTCACAGCTGAAGAGGCTGGTGTTGAGGAAATTCAAAAAGAAGATGAAGACGTGGATATTGGATGCACTACACCAGTGATGAACGATGACTTTTGGGAAAGTCAGCATCCCAATACTCCTCTCTTCACTCCAATTCAACAAATACCTCACCCCGGCTACAACTGCTCAATTGGGCTCAAGAAACTCATCCCACATCTTCTGCTCATGAAGAAATTCCAGCCGCTAGTGTCAAGAACTCGCCACGATCCCCAAAGCGCACAAAAAGAGGAACCAGAAATTCCTCACCAAGAACACGAGATCGCGATTCACGAGGTTGTGTTGCAAATCATCGACATTCCTCTCGCCCAAACCAAGAATCCGTTCTCGAGCAAGCAAAAATTCAAGGTGAAGACTTCTTTTACGAGCATGTGTTCTTCATCGCTTATAATCCATATGACTCGCCGCATGAGGAAAGGATGCTTCGACTCCTACTCAAGCAAACTTCTATTCCTCGGTGGTTTTGACAAGGACAAGATCTTCGACCATGAGCATATTCCTCATGTGGATATGGAATCACCGCCATGCTTCGAGCGATCCTCGAGTTATTCACGATGCAGGCTGCTGAATTTCTGACCGATATCCGTGGATGGAATGAAGAACTCATTCTTGATTCTATGCCACTTTGCATATCATCGGCGATCTGTCAAGATGTCAATTCATGGGTGCTGGATTGATGATGGAAAACACTCACTACAAGGCACCAAAGAATGAATTGCTTCGTGTCCTTCCTCTTGATCCTCCCCATGAAAGTGCATGTTGCATCTACAATGACCGTGAGCTAACTGATCATTATATGCAAGTGCTCATGAAGCCTTTGAAGCCAGGGCAGGCCCCTCGAACCAAATTCCTCGTCAAGGAATTGTTGTATGTGCCTCGGACCGTCTATCGAATTCGACGAAGACAATGAGTCCCATCAAAGGCCACGACTCAAATGATGAAGATGTCGCTGGCATCATGAAGAACATGCTTTTCAACATCATTCATGGCGTTCCGTCAACTTCCATGATTTCTTCATGAGGACTCGCTAATGTTGCAATGTCACCTTTTGAGTGAAGCCCTATGCGCCTTGGATTATGAGATTCATAAGGGCAAGATATTCTTTGAATTACAAGGTCGACACTCAACCATGGTAGCTACTTGCCACCCATTGAAGTCCTCAAGCGACCGGTTTCATCATCGATGATAAGGGCAAGGCAGCTGCTTGTGATTGATGAAGGCACTCGCCCATTGGATGGTCAATTCCGTCTAGCTACATCTTACTCCACCAATGACGATTACGCAACTCATGACACCGCCGCAAATACCTCACCAAGCAAAAGCCTCAAGCAACAAAGACCTGTGGTGATGACCGACCGTGAGTTACTCCTCGGTCTTCATCGGAAGGTTGAACATAATCGTAAATGGGTGAAGCGCCAATTTGCTGCAATTCTTCACAACATGACCTCAACACATAATGCGGTGAAGAAAATCAAGACTACCTTCATGAAACCCTCAACCGCACTGGCTGTTCTCAATCATGTATATTCCGCGGAAGAATTGAAGACTATGGGTCTCGTGAAGCTTTTGGTGGTGCGCACCACCTCCAAGAAATTCAAGAGAGTCAAAGTACCGATCCGTGGCCGTTCTTATTCTTCATCGCGTGAAACCGATGAACATGAAGATTTGGACGACATCTGCGGCAGGCCCTACTTCAACAACCAACCCCGATAACGCGGGCGCCTCCATCAACTTGAAAATCTTGAGGCGTTAGTCCTCGCCGATCCTTTTGGTCATTTGATGACAAAGGGGAGAAATCTGAGTTAGTCTTCAAGCCGGTTTATATTATGGGCGTTTATTAAGTTACAACTCTCGTTCTTCCAAACTTTCATTGGATCGAGTTGTAATCTTAAATCGATGGTGCCTCGATACTTTTGGTCGTGCTCGATGCTTTTGATGCACCGAGCTCAAACTTTGATGTGTTATTCCGCATGCTTATTCCTCGTTAATATTATTGCACGCATGTGAATCTCATCAGCACCATATTTCATCATGCATTTCAAATTCTTCATACTATATATCAAATCGTGTATGAATTACAAGATATAGGGGAGATCTCCATGATTCAATTCTTCAAATGTGCATTGCCTCAAAAGCAATTTCCTCACTATGCACATATTCAAGGGGAGTTCTTCTATATCTTGCAATCAAATTCCTCAATATCAGTATTTACACTTCATATGATTATCCCCGTTGAAAACTTAACCTATGTTGTCATCAATCACCAAAAAGGGGGAGATTGTAAGTGCATCTAGTGCCCCTTTGTGATTTTGGTGTATTGAAGACTTATAGGTTAAGTAACTGATCGCTTGTGAGTGTACACAGGTCTATAAGTCTATGAGGAGTTTGATATTTACAGAGAAAGTCGACCCTAAAAATGAAGTTCTTTGATCAAGACTTTGATATTTCAAGACTTTTTCAAGACTTTGAAAGTGAAGAAATTGGTGTGACCTTGAAGATTTGATATTCATTCGAGGAATATGAAGCGTGAAGACTTTTGTTTTCGTAGTTTCATTTTCTCTTTCTTGAGTCATAGGAAACATCGATTGTTAAAGGGGTCGAGGAAATACTAAGGAAAAATTCCATGTGATGCTCAACTCAAAATCCTACACCTACCAATCCCTTCGAGTGAAGCCATTGAAATCTCATACGATTCGATCAAGTTCTTCAAATGATGAGACGCAGTTCTTCAGTCATCGATGACTTTGCTCGATCGAGGAGTTAGGAATTCGCCATCTTGAATTGCCTACATAGTGAGGAACATGATAGCCCTGAGGAATTTGAGAGTCAAATTGCCGACCGTTGCTGTGCTGCGCGCCGGCTGTCCCAAAATATCTTATCCACCTAACGGTCATATCATTGAAGGGCATTTATGTCTTATCATGTCGGGCTGCTCCCTAGGCTATAAATAACCGCCCCCCTACAACCACTAGCTGGTTGGCTGCTCCAAGATAACTTGACACTTGTCATTTGAGAGCAACCCATCCTCCAAGGACTTTGAGCGAAAATCATCAAGTGAGGAAAATCCCAAAACCAAACCCCCACAAACCCAAAGTGATTGAGCATCATCAAGAAATTGATCTGCGTGGATCCGACGCTTGTTACCTTTGAAGATCTGTGCTTCTTCCAGACGGTTAGGCGCCAAGGTCTAGAGCATCCAAGAGGAATTGTGGATCGCCGAGTGACCAAGTCTGTGAAGGTTTGGAAGTCACCAAGACTTACCACGAGTGATTGGACAAGGCCTACATGGTCTTAGTTCAAGGAGAATATGGTGAGGATTGGATGTCCTGAGTTGCGGCTCGAGATCGGGTGTCCGGATCGTGTGTCCTCGAGTTTAAATACTCACCGCTCCAACAGACGCATAACCGAGACAAAGAGCTTGAACTGGTTTACCAAATCATTGTCTTCACCAAATGGTGGTTCTATTTCCTCAACTCTTTCATTTCCTCATTCATGTGTTGAATGTTGTTCATATCGTGCTTGAAGACTTTGATCAAGACTTTCACAAATTCCTCGTTCAATTTCTTCACTGCTTTGTCTTCATCTTGCTATCATGTGTTTACGCTTTCCGTACTCTGTTTTAGTCTTCATTTCATCATGTTGACTATGTGTGTATCCTATTATGTTTACTTCTGAGTACATATTCCGCTGCGAGTAGTTCTTCGCTAAGGAATTTCCTCACCAGCAAATTCCTCAGTGAAGAAATCTTAAAAATCGCCTATTCACCCCCCTCTAGTCGATATAACGCACTTTCAGTGTAGGTTGATTGTTTGACTTGTGCTAAGTTGCTAATATCTGCCTACAACTAAAATTTCGAAAGGGTTAGATTTTTATTTGGTCAAGTAGTCTACTCACTCCCCTCTAGACCTACTTTTGATCCTACACCCAGGTTCTGCCTCGAGACGGTGGCGCTTCGTCCTGAAAGCTATCCTCTGATTTTTTAGGTCAAAACCCTCCATATAGCAGATGATGGGCACCGAAGACCTGCCAGGGGGCCCACAAGCCCCGGGGGCGCACCTAGGTGGGTAGGGCGCGCCCCCCAGGCTTGTGGCCACCTGGTGGGTCCCCATGGTATTTCTTCGCCCAATATTTTTTATATACTCCAAAATAATTCTCCGTCAATTTTCAGGACTTTTGGAGTTGTGCATTTGCTCCTTTCCGGTCCAGAATTCCAGCTACCGGCATTCTCCCTCTTCATGTAAACCTTCTAAAATAAGAGAGAAAAGGCATAAGTATTGTGCCATAATGTGTAATAACATCCCATAATGCAATAAATATCAACATAAACGCATGATGCAAAATGGACATATCAACCACCTGGCAGCGGTTGCCTTGTTTGAACGCCCGTGATGGTCGATACTTCCTCGGCCGTAGTTACACGAGCATCAACAGTAGGAGGCGATGATCCCGGCGCTCGAACCTTGGCCAAAGACGATGTCGACGCCGGTAGGAAGGATGCAAGGGTTGTCGGCGGCGTGACCCGAGGACGCGGCAGGGGGCCATGCCATGGTCGGATTCGAACGCCCTGGGCCTGCACCCAATGTGATGCAGGTGCTCCATCTTTCTTCGACGATGCCGCAACCGGCAAGGATGCGCGGCTCCTAGGAGATGCCCCCTGTGTATCACGATTCCTGCACACAAGAGATGAACTGTTAGGCGATGCCAAGCTTACCTCCGTGTTCGAGTCGCTGCCTCGTCGTTCCCAGACACGGGAGGCAGGTGTAGGGTATCCGATATCCTCCTAGAATTCTTGGGCCACCTCCTCGTCAGTTTTCTTTTTTCTTCTTTGTACCGTTGACCAAGATCCGTCCTCCGGTGGATCATTAGGCTCTAGGACGGAAGCGACTACCCCCAAGGATGTGTTTTCATCTACCATTGCATCAGCCGCATCCGGAGAGGCATCATCAACAAGAACGACGAACCGGGAGCCGGATCCTGCTGACCCCAAAGCCGGCAAGAGAGCCCCTAGAGCCAGGGTCAACCATCGCTGATTCGAGTAAAAGCGAGGACCGGTGCGCACAATGCAATCGACGAGCACCATCTCCTTGTCGGTCACAATCCGTTCCCCATCGCACAAGTGACGCCCCTCCTTGATCTTCCCATCGCCATTCCGTAGGTAGAACAAGGTGGATGGATGGTCGAGGAACAGGGAGCCTTGACGCCAATCCGACCTGCCATCAAAGAAGGCGGAGGAGAAACTCGCAGACCACTGCAGCGGCGGCGGCGGATCCGGGGACCTCACCATCTTCGTCGTCTCCTATTCCGATTGCCACTCTAAATTGTATATACATATCCGAAGTATATTCTTGGAAAAAAAAGAAGAAGATCTGGTATATGTGTACGATTTTTTAAAGGGAAAATTTTGTTTTTGCCACTCTAGATTTTGCCAATTTTCCTTATGCCACTCTAGATTTTGACATTTCACTTTTGCCACTCTTTGTTTTTGACAATGATCATAATTGCCATTTTGTAGCAAAAGCAGAATGATTTTATTTCATTTTTGCCACTCTTAGCTTTTGATAATTATCACAATTACCACTCTGAAAATTTTGCTTTTGCCACGAGAATGGCAATTATGATAATTGTGAAAAACTAAGAGTGGCAAAAGTGAAATGTCAAAATCTAGAGTGGCATAAGGAAAATTGGCAAAATCTAGAGTGGCAAAAACAAAATTTTCCCTTTTTTAAAACCAATATCAATATTCATATGTGATGTAGGATTATATAAGAAAGATAAATACACGGAGGGTCGTGCTACGCGAGCCGTCCGATTGTACGAGGTGAGCCGTCCGTTCTTCTTCTCTGATTTACTGCAACAATGCTCTTTTGCAGAACTTCCTCGTCTCTAATTTTTTTATAACAAGACCTATGTTAGAAAATATTTTCTTCTCTAAGTTTCTGCAACCAGACCTTTGTTGCAAAATTTTCTCTTCTCTAATTTTCTGCAACAAAACACATGTTGCAAAACTTCTTCTTCTCTATTTTTTTGCAACAAGACCTTTGTTGCAGAACCTCCATTGCAACGGGACCCAACATCTCTAGCCTCTTCTATGTATTCCTCAACAAGACTATTGTTGCGAAAAGTTACAAGAACACCGACGACTGCAACGAAGAGAGCACCTCATGCTCTCTGTAGCACCCGCGTTTTTGTAGTAGAGGAAGGACGCCAGTGGGCGCCGCTGATGTGGTGGGGTTGCAGCAGCGTGTTTGTTTGAGAAGAGGTAGTGATGAGATCCATGGAAAGAGGCAGGGAATGAAGAGATATAGATAGGGGATGGGAGGGTCAATGGAAGAATGTGTGGCTGTTGGGATAAGGATATAGGTCAACGGTTGATGTGCCCCACGTGGGACGCGTGGCAAGCGAGGAAGGTGGCAGACGTGAGTGAGCATTTCCCATACATGAACAAAAATAGTTTTAGTTTTTCTCTTCAAGGCAAAACAGAGTTTTATTTCAAAGTGATAGTTATAGTTTGCTAATACAAATTATGAAGCATAGTCTAGGACATGGTGCAACCAACAAACGGTGCTACCCTAGAACGACCAAGACTAGCTAGACTGTCAGCTACCATATTTTGGATTAAGGGTAACTAAAATAGGAACAAGCTCTCGTAATGCTAGAAGATGTTTGATTTCACCCATCATGTGTCTGTACACAGAACGATCAAGTGAGTGATTTGTCAAGTACACAGAACCTCTGTATTTTGTGATGCTCATCCACTCTATCTCATCTATATCTATTCACAGGGTCTATTGTCAGTGTTTGCAATATGTCTGATTAGAGTGACAGTCAGAACAAGTCATAGGAGCAGGTTCAGATAAGTGAGGGCACTAGTCCCTCTAGCAGCTATGATGTGGGAAGCAGGAGCACACCCAGCAACTTACCCAAAGCTGCCACCAGGGCCAGAAAGAAGAAAACCTCAGATTCTGAGGATGAAGACTATGTGGCTATTGAGGATGAGGCCACTTCCAAGAAGAAGGTGCTCAATAAAGAAAATGGATCAGCTGCAGCCACTAAGCCTGGACTGAACAGGAAAGTTCCAGCCAAAAGAACTCCTATGATGAAGGTCAGAGGATCCACTAAAGCAACTGAGAAGTCTGATCCCAAAGAGCCAGAAGTGACTGAGAAGAAGAGGAAGGAAAGGGTCAAGAAGATATGGCCAGGGTTGTTGGAAAGCCTTCCAGATGGAAGAGGAAGAAGAAGAAGAGGTTGCTGCACCAACACCCAAAGCTCAGAAGCTTATGGGTGATGCCATCAGGTCAGGGGCTGCTTCATCAAAGCCCAAAGAAGCACCCAAGGCTGCCTCCAAGCCCAAGACTGCACCTAAGAGGAATACCAGGAACATATCATTCGCCGAGAAGAACAAGGCCCCAAAGGCTCAAGTTGTTGTCAAGAGGAAGATGATGAAGAGCATGTCTTGAGAAAATTGAAGCCAAAAATTCCAGATCATAATGATGCTCATCCTGTAGCTGAGAACATGAAGCTGAGAAAGGACGCAAGACTCAAACAGTGGACGTTGGCTGATCCTTATGCAGTCAGGAGGAGAACTGTTGTAGACTACAGGTTCCATACAAAGGAACAACAGGATTTCTATGAGACGGTGCTGCTGGACAAGAAGCCAATAGTATGTGACATGAGATGGGTGGACTGGAAGTACATGATGAAGGAAATATGCCCTAGAGGCAATAATAAAGTTATTATTTATTTCCTCATATCATGATAAATGTTTATTATTCATGCTAGAATTGTATTAACCGGAAACATAATACATGTGTGAATACATAGACAAACACAACGTCACTAGTATGCCTCTACTTGACTAGCTTATTAAGCAAAGATGGTTATGTTTCCTAACCATAGACATGTGTTGTCATTTGATTAATGGGATCACATCATTAGGAGAATGATGTGATTGACATGACCCATTCCGTTAGCCTAGCACTTGATCGTTTAGTATATTGCTATTGCTTTCTTCATGACTTATACATGTTCCTGTAACTATGAGATTATGCAACTCCCGTTTACCGGAGGAACACTTTGGGTGCTACCAAACGTCACAACGTAACTGGGTGATTATAAAGGAGTACTACAGGTGTCTCCAAAGGTACATGTTGGGTTGGCGTATTTCGAGATTAGGTTTTGTCACTCCGATTGTCGGAGAGGTATCTCTGGGCCCTCTCGGTAATGCACATCACTATAAGCCTTTCAAGCAATGTGACTAATGAGTTAGTTACAGAATGATGCATTACGTAACGAGTAAAGAGACTTGCCGGTAACGAGATTGAACTAGGTATTGGATACCGACGATCGAATCGCGGGCAAGTAACATGCCGATGACAAAGGGAACAACATATGTTATTATGCGGTTTGACCGATAAAGATCTTCGTAGAATATGTAGGAGCCAATATGGGCATCCAGGTTCCGCTATTGGTTATTAACCGAGAATAGTTCTAGGTCATGTCTACATAGTTCTCGAACCCGTAGGGTCCGCACGCTTAAGGTTTCGATGACAGTTATATTATGAGTTTATGAGTTTTGATGTACCGAAGGAGTTCGGAGTCCCGGATGAGATCAGGGACATAACGAGGAGTCTCGAAATGGTCGAGACGTAAAAATCGATATATTGGACGACTATATTCGGAGTTTGGAAAGGTTCCGAGTGATTCGGTATTTTTGGATCTGGGAGAGTTACGGAATTCGCCGGGAGTATATGGGCCTTATTTGGCCATACGGGAATAGAGGAGAGAGGCCAAAGGAAGGAGGCTGCGCCCCCTCTGGTCGAATTGGACAAGGGCGCAGCCCCCTTCCTTCTTCCTCTCCCCTCTTTCCCTTCTCCTACTCCAACAAGGAGGTGGAATCCTACTAGGACTAGGGAGTCCTAGTAGGACTCCACACTTGGCGCGCCCCCTCCTAGGGCCGGCCTCCTCCCCCCTTGCTCCTTTATATACGGGGGCAGGGGGGCACCCTAGAACACATAAGTTGATCTACGGATCGTTCCTTAGCCGTGTGCGGTGCCCCCCTCCACCATATTCCACCTCGGTCATATCGTCGCGGAGTTTAGGCGAAGCCTGCGCGATAGAACATCATCATCGCTACCACGCCGTCGTCTTGTGGAACTCATCCCCGACGCTTTCTTGGATCGGAGCAGGGGATCGACGAGCTGAACGTGTGCTGAACTCAGAGGTGCCGACGCTCGGTACTTGGATCGGTCGGATCGTGAAGACGCACGACTACATCAACGCGCTGTTATAACGCTTCCGCCACGGTCTACAAGGGTGCGTGGACAATACTCTCCCTCTCGTTGCTATGCCATCACCATGATCTTGCGTGTGCGAGGAAATTTTTGAAATTACTACGTTCCCCAACAGTGGTATCGAGCCAGGTTTTATGCGTAGATGTCATATGCACGAGTAGAACACAAGTGAGTTGTGGGCGATACAAGTCATACCGCTTACCAAAGATGTCATACTTTGGTTCGGTGGTATTGTGAGATGAAGCGCCCGGACCGACATTACTGCCAGACGCTTACGCGAGACTGGTTTCACTGTTACGAGCACTCATGCTTAAAGGTGACTGGCGGGTGTCTGTCTCTCTCACTTTAGCTGAATCAAGTGTGGCTACGCCCGGTCCTTGCGAAGGTTAAAACAGCACTAACTTGAAGAACTAACGTTGTGGTTTTGATGCATAGGTAAGAACGGTTCTTGCTAAGCCCGTAGCAGCCACGTAAAATTTGCAACAACAAAGTAGAGGACGTCTAACTTGTTTTTGCAGGGCATGTTGTGATGTGATATGGTCAAGACGTGATGCTATATTTTATTGTATGAGATGATCATGTTTTGTAACCGAAGTTATCGGCAACTGGCAGAAGCCCTATGGTTGTCTCTTTGCTGCATAAGATGCAAGTGCCAAATAATTGCTTTACTTTATCGCTATGCGATAGCAATAGTTGCAAGAGCAATAGTTGGGGAGACGACCATGTGACGACACATTGATATAGATCAAGATGATGAAGATCATGGTGTCGTGCCGGTGACGATAGAGATCATGACAGTACTTTGGAGATGGAGATCAAAGGCGCAAGATGATCATGGCCATATCATGTCACATATTTTGATTGCAGATGATGTTTATCTGTTATACATCTTGTTGGGGATATTACCACTAGGTGTAAACCGGCAGTCTGGGCCGGGTTAATTCCGTTAGTGGTATAAGCGGAGAAAGGCCCAAGGCCTGTAGTCGGTTTAGAACTTGTAGCCGTAAACCGGCCTGTTGTATAACTTGTGTTGTAAGTTAGGAATAGAGAGATACCAACCGGGATACGAGTATGAACCGGTTGGGACTCTATGAACCGACAGGCGCCACCCGTGTATATAAGGGACGACCGGCTGACGGTTCAAGGACAGACAACCACAACTCGAGCCTAGGCGAAGCTTGTTTGCTCCCTAGCCATCGAGACCACATCAATTCCATCACAACTAAACGTAGGCTTTTACCTTCATTGAAGGGGCCGAACTAGTATAAAAACCCTCGTGTCTTTGTGTCCGCTTTAACCCCTTCAAGTAAACCCGTAGCGATGGCTCCGCGACTAAGTCCTTTCGCTAGGGCATCTGCCGTGACAAATCCACGACAGTTGGCGCCCACCGTGGGGCCATCGCACGATGGTTTGACGATCTTGGAGGGCAAGCTCAAAGGACTCGAAGGCTACGTCGTGGGCCGGATGACCAAGAGTCGTCGCGGCCGGATCTACATCGACGATGCAGGATGGGGTCCTGAGGCCGATTCAATTGAGTACGGGTACCGGGTCCCCTTTGGTGGCATACACGTTTTCATCGGCAAGATCGGGGAGCCTGGGCCTGAGCCGGACATCTGCACCGACCTCGTCGAGACGGCTCAGTGTGCGAGACCTACCCAGGCTAAACCGGCTGTGAACGCGAGGACGGTTCAGAACACGGTAGTGAGACCGTCGTCTATTCCGGCGACGAATCTTCAACAGGAGAAACTGAATCATTGTACCGCCATGGACGATATGATCAGGGGTTGTTCGATGGCGGCGATATCCGGACCCCCAAGCCGATCAACGGGTTGGAATATTCATGGCGATGCGCAGCGCGAATCACTCTTCAACGGCCGCGGCGATGCTTTCCGGATCGGCGGCGATGGCGGCGCAAGGCGAGAGGCCGGACCGCCCGCCGGTTCAAGTTCTATCAGATCTGTTTGATGCACTAGCTGCGCTCATGGCAGAGGACAACCCGGCGGAGCAGGAGACCCATAATGCAGAAATTGCAAAGGTGAAAGAGCAGATCACGCAAGCCAAAGCGGATCTAGCGGCAGAAAAGGAGCGGATGGCTGCAGAGCGGGCCGCTCTGGACGCCCAGGCCTACAAACTCATGCTTGACCAGAGTGCGTTGCAGGAGGTGTTGAAGCGGAAGTATAGATCACGCCTACCATTAGGGTTTGATCCCGAAATCTCTTCGGACCCGAGAGCTGGACCCGAGAATCCGCCCAAAGACCGGAGGCAAACCGGATTGAGGCACGGGACCAGGGCGACGGTCCAACCTCGCTGATGGAGCCTCCTCGGTGAGAATACCGTGTTTCCGCCGGTTCGAGACACCCCCAGGCCATTATTCTAATCCTATGGACAACCTTGTCGCGGCCGCCGCGCGATTGGAGGCTATCCCAGTCGAAGGGGATTCACCGCAAGCGGTCGAAACGCGTCGGGTTAAGGAGCTTCTCCGGACTGCATTGATTCAGCAGGAAGCATATTCATACAACCGTGACCGGATTCATTCTACGCCCCGTCCAAGCCGGAGCTATAGCAGGCGCATGGATGAACCGGCTATATCAAGCAATGCGCGGGACCGTGAAGCGGCCCGTGGCAATAACCCGACAGGTGGCGTTCACGATGCTCAGGAGGTGGTGGACCGAGCCCGGGCACGAAGGGAGGCCGAATTAGCAGCGCAGGATGACGCAGGCCAACTTACACCGGTCCGCCCTACCACCTTCGCCGGATCAGGAGTCGCATCCGCTTTAGGGGTGCCCTGTTTGATCCCCGCTTATGCAATGTCGCCGCCTAAAGATTTCAAGGGTCGCGCAAGGTGCCGAATTACACCGCCGATTTGTCCCTCAAGCGTGGGTAGAAAGTTATGAGATGGCCATGGAGATGCTAGACGTGGATGAGGCTGCGTGTGCAAAATACTTCACCATGATGCTTGAAGGCACGGCTCGTACTTGGTTGAAGAGCCTACCGCCCAATTCTATCGACTCATGGGCCCGATTATGGGCCCGGTTTATCCAATTTCAAGGATACATGTAAGCAGCCTAAGTCCATAGTAGACTGGCGGCTTGTGTCGTGGAGGAAGGAGAATCAACGACACGTTGGGTACACCGTGTTTTGGAGATTTTGCACTCATCCGCAGGATTAACGCCGACTCGCAATCTTAACCCTAGAAGGCAAGCGCGGTTTGAGCCTTTAAAATTGAAATTGGGGCGCATGAAGCGGTTCTGTAATGACATGGGAACCCTCATGGCGCGTTGGTGAAGTATGCTTGATTCGACAGTACCAAGGATCCCGAGGTCGATGATGATGAAGCGAGGAAGGAAAGAAGAATGGCAACTCCAAGGCAACAAAGACAAACCGGCGGGTCATGGAACGGAGGCAAACATAAAGGCGGATGGTAACATGGATTTTGTGGCCAATACTAATGCACAAGACAAGAGCGTGGCGCAGAGGTAAAGCGCAAATCGTAATGGGGTCCCAATCCTAATACGAGCCGTTTGAATTACTTGTTGAATCAGCCTTGCCCAAAGCACGGACGAAGGAGTCGCCACTACCCCTCCGAAAGATTGTTATATTATGCAGAGTTCAAAACTCTAATGCTTTCGGTATGACCAGGGTCGGTGGCGGTTCAGATCCGGTTTCACAGGCAGGTCACGATGGGGCTTCGGTTCAGTCTTAATCGAGGCGGTCACAATAATCGAATAATCGAGCGGCCCGCAAAGAAGAAACAAAAGCGATCGGGTTATCGAGCCAACCAAAGCGGTTGAACAATGGGCGGTATCATGTTTTCACAACTAGCTTGGATAAGCGCGACCGAAAACTTCACAAGCGGCGATGAACTCGTTGAACCGGCCTTGCCACGTTATTTACGCTGGTCGGAGCAGCCTATCGTGTGGAGCGAGAGGACCATCCTCCGGGTTGATAATCCGGCCGGCTAGCATTAGTGGTAGACCCTCGGTGGGAGGTTATAAGTTCACCAAGGTACTTATGGATGGAGGAAGCGAGATTAACATACTATATTATGAAACTTTCCGCCGCATGGGTCTAACAGACAAGGATCTCGCACCGTCAATACGGTGTTCCATGGCGTAGTACCAGGCAAATCTGCATATCATGTTGGTAAGATAGCCCTGGATGTGGCTTTTGGAGACGAGCATGATTCGATGCGAAAAACTAACCTTTGAGGTAGTGAAGATCCGGAGCCCATATCACGCCTTGTTTGGGCGGCCGGCTTATGCTAAGTTCATGGCACGACCTTGTTACATCTACTTGCAGCTCAAGATGCCGGGTTACAAAGGAACGATAACGGTGCATGGAAGCCGCCGGGTCGCTTTGGAATGTGAGGAAGGTGATGCAGCTTATGCAGAGTCGGTCTGTGCCACGGAGGAGTTGAAGTTCTATAAAGACAATGTTGATCTGGCAGATATGACCCCTTTAAAGAAACCAACTACGGAGCATGAATCGGATCTGAAGTTTAAATCGGCAGCTGAGACCAAACTTGTTGACTTCGTGCCAGGCGATTCGTCCAAGCAGTTCACTGTCAGTGCCAACCTGGATCCCAAATAGAAAGGCGCGCTCATCGAGTTCATCCGTGAGAATCGGGACATCTTTGCATGGAAGCCATCTGACATGCCGGGTGTACCGAGGGAACTCGCTGAGCACACTCTTAATGTGGATCCTAAGTATAAACCGGTGAAACAGTTCCTCCGCCGGTTTAACGAAGAAAGGCGCAAAGCCATTGGAGAGGAAGTGGCCAGCTTTTGGCGGTTGCCTTATCATTGAAGTGTTTCATCGAGTGGCTTGCTAATCCGGTCTTTGGTCCTTAAGAAAACGGCACTTGGCATATGTGTGTGGATTACAGATCTTAACAAGGCACATCCGGCGGATCCTTTTGCCCTCCCCGCATTGATCAGATTATTGATGCCACGGCAGTTGTGAGCGTTTAAGTTTTTGGATGCGTACTCTGGATATCATCGATCAAAATGGCGGTTAGGACCAGGAGAAAACAGCGTTTATCACTCCCTTTGGAGCCTTCGCTATGTCTCTATGCCTTCGGGCTCAAGAGTGCCCGAGCTACTTATCGCGGTGTGTACAGAATTGCTGCATACGGATCGGCGCAATGTGCATGCTTATGTGGATGATATTGTAGTGAAATCAAGACAAAAGGAGGCGCTGGTGGATGATTTGAAGGAAACCTTTGACAATTTATGATTTACAAGATGATGCTTAATCCGCCAAGTCGTCTTTGGTGTTCGGCAGCAAGTTATTGGGTTTCCTAGTGTCTAACAGAGGAGTTGAGGCTAATCCGGAGAAAATTAAAGCTATTACTTCCTTGGCTAAACCAAAGTGTATCAATGATGTTCAGCGTTTGGCGGGCGAGAATCATTACTTGTTGAGCGGTTTATCGGCCGCCTCGGAGAAAAGGCCATCCTTTGGACCAAATCTTTGAGGAAGACAGATAATTTTGTCTGGAGTCCGGCTGCTGATGAAGCATTTGAGGACTTAAAGCGGCAATTAGCCAATCCGCCTGTTCTTGCGGCTCCGGTTGACAAAGAGCCATGTTGTTATATGTCGCAGCCAATGCTCGGCGATTAAGCGTGGCTATTGTGGTGGAACGCAGGAGGCGAGCAAGGAATATCCGTTCGTGGCGGTTTATTATAACGATGAGGTGCTTATTGAGTCCAAGCAAAGGTATCCGCATTGGCGAAGCTAGTCTATGGTGTTTTCATGGCGGAAATTGAAGCAAGATTTTCAAGGGCACCCCATCACGATGGTCGATTCGGCTCCTTTGGGTGATATCATCTGTAACCGGAGGCGATCGGCGGATTGCCAAATGGGCTATAGAGCTTGGGCGCATGGATCAAGTATATACCACGGACGGCGGTGAAGTCTCAAGCACTTGTTGATTTCATTAATGATTGGACGGAGTTACAAGCACCAGAGGAGAAGCCGGATCACACGTATTGGACTGTTCATTTCGATGGATCGAGGCGGTTGGAAGGCTCGGGCCGAGTCGTTTAACTTCCCACGAGGTGATAAGTTTTGTTATGTTCTCCGCTTAATGTTCCTTGTACTAACAATGCAGCTGAGTCTGAAGCCTTGCTCCATGGTCTCCGGATGGCTAAAGAGATGAACTTAAGCGGGTTAAGTGCTTTGGTGACTCGGACCTTGTGGCTCAGCAAGTGTCTGGCACTTGGGATTCTAAGGACCCGCTCATGGCCGCATATCGTCGGGAAGTGGATAATATTGCGGGTTGCTTCAAGGGTTATCAAGTGGATCATGTGGACCGCCGGAAGAATGAAGCGGCGGACGCTTTAAGCCGTTTGGGTTCTCAGCGCAAACCGGTCCCGCCTAATGTCTTTTTGGACGTATTGCACAACCCGTCAGTCCAGCTCCCAGGTGAAGCGGATTTGGCTGTTCCTGATCCGGAGGCTCAATTGGTGGCGGCACTACATGCTATTCCGGATTGGACGGTTCCTTTTCTTGCGTATATGACTCGAGGGGAATTGCCAGAAGATGAGATTCTGGCCAGACAGATAGTCCGGCACTCCAAGTCTATGACGATTCTCAATGGTGAGCTACATCATTGCAGTATATCAGGGGCATTTCAACGTTGTGTTTCTCCTGAGGAAGGCTATGAAATCTTAAGAGAAATCCATGAAGGGGATTGTGGACACCACGCCGGTTCAAAGTCTCACGGTGGCAAAGGCGTTTAAATCACGGTTTTCTTGGTTGACAACAAGATGTCGATGCAGAGGACTTGGTTAAACGGTGTGATGGATGTCAGAAATTTTCAAGACGTGCACATGTACCGGCACAAGAGTTGCGGATGATCCCAATAACGTGGCCGTTTGCAACTTGGGGGCTGGATATGGTTGGACCCTTTAAACGATCCAAGGATAAGAAAACCCACCTTTTGGTGGCGATGAACAAATTTACCAAGTGGGTTGAGCGGAGCTCGTCGGCCAAGTGTGATGCGACAACAGCGAAGCGATTCATCAAAAGGTGATTTTCGGTTTGGTTTTCCCACGGTATCATTACTGACAATGGTACCAATTTATCCAAGGGTGCTATGGAAGAATTCTGTGAACAAGAGCACATCCGGCTTGACGTGTCATCAGTAGCACACCCCCAGTCCAATGGACAGGCAGAACGAGCTAATCAAGAGATCTTACGAGGCATCAAACCCGGCTTATGGTCCCATTACAAAGGACACCGGGTGTCTTTGGGTTGAAGAGCTACCATCGGTGCTATGGAGTATCAATACTCGCCAAACCGGTCCAATCGGATATACACCGTTCTTCATGGTCTATGGAGCAGAGGCGCTTCTCCCGGCGATATCCGCACGATTCGCCTCGTGTGGCGGCTTATGTTGAAGCGGACAACGAGGCGGCAGCGGCAAGACGCTTTGGACCTCTTGGATGAGGAGCGGATATGGCAGCTGCTCGTTCGGGCGATTTACCGGCAAGATCTTCGTCGTTATCACGATCGCGGGTTAAAACCGAACCTTTCAAGAAGGAGATTTGGTGCTTCGACTCATCCAAGACCGCACAGATATGCACAAGTTATCCCCACCTTGGGAAGGACCTTTGTGGTTAGCAAGAATCGCACTGTGGGTCATACTATCGATTGATATTCGAGAGCATCAAGACTCACGCACATCGAGGAGGAGACCAACAGCCATGGAACATAGCTCATCTTCGCCTTACTACACTTGAGCCATCGGCTCTACTTATGTACATATCATGACGGTGTATATATTATCTTCGATATAATAAAACCGAGCCTCGGCTAAAGCGGG